>JXSR01S001014.1:136265-146633 GCA_000969725.1 Ophiothrix spiculata | reverse complement strand
AGTTACCTACCGTATTGTTTCTAATAAACGCCCAGTCTCTATTAAACGCCCACCCCAAAAAATTTCAAAGAGAAGTGTTAAAAAACATTCAATTTGTAACATTTTACCAACAATCATCTGCAAAGTCATTTCAATGCGGTCAATGTCATAGGCCTACCACTGATTCACTGAATTGAGGCCACAAATGATCGATCAGTGTATTGAACATGGACATCTAATCGATCAATATTAGGTAATTACTCAGGAAATATCGTTTGATTGGCATTTGTGACTGTTTGTAACAAAGGGACGAGGGGCTACGTTTAACGCCTTGTAACATAAAGCTATTGCAAGAAAACCATCTGATCATTTCTGATACTTTTTAGCACCATCTTAAAGGTATTAGCCACGATTCATATCCACGATTCCATGTGGATATAAAAACTCCTTACCTCAGCGTAGACATTTTACAGACATTGCCATAACTGGCATAAGCATCCCTCAAAAATTGTTATGTTCATATCTAGAATGTATTTGACATTTTTTGTGAAGGACCGGTTGGCTATTTTCCAAAATAATTTAAGGAGTACATTTTTATATACCGGCAAGAGTTTAGCAAGAGATATAGGCACAAGTGACAAGCAAAAAAAATTTAACATTCACTCAAACTACAAAGTTTATGAAATTAACTTTATTGGAAAGAGGATCTCATAACAAAGAAAATGACACCAAAAAGAGCAAATTTCATCATCCCTAAGTCAAGTTATGGGAAATTTTGTGTCGCAAAAGTAGGGACAATTTTCAGATAATTCGTCCCACACATACATTGTAGCATAGCCTAGGATTCCATTTAAGGTGGCATGTCGTAAGGTGGGCACCTTTTCCATAACAGGGTAAAAATATGCTTAAAACTTATTTTTTGATATATCATAGATCTTGATTAGCTCTAACAGTTAAAACCATTTTTAACCATAAAACATATTTATTTTTTGAGATAATCCTTAATTACTAGTTAATTAATACACTGTCGTCTATATAAATCTCAATTTTCAAACACATAAAATTTCTCAAATTGGACCCAAATTTCTAAAATGGTTGTATTTTTTCAATTATATACAGCATATTTACCAGATTTTCAGGATTTGTTCTAAATGCAATGATGCTTCAAACAAAATGATTCAAAATATTTCATGTTAATGACCTTGTATGTTAATTACATAATCAAGGTCAATGACCTTTTTATGTCGAGAATGCATGGGAAATACAAATTATATCTAGGAAATTATTACTCAAATTGAAGATTTTTCTGTAAAAAGTTCTTAAGGCACTGCAGGTAAAGTCATGTCTCACTTAAAAATGAAAGAACAATGCCATAGGCCTACTTAATGTCATCAATATTCCAATTTACTTGATATGATTTATCAGCATTTTTCTTCTTTTTCTTCTTCGACCTTAATACTTTAAACAGAACAGAAAAATCTCTCAGCCAGTAGTTAAGTTTGATAAATTTAACTTAGAATGCAAGATATTATACCCTTCCATCAAAATTTATGAAAACATAGGAAAGAAACACAGTTATTTGGAACCTGATCCAGTAAATTATTCACTCCCGCATCCGCCTGCACCGCCACCCCTGGCACTTTTCATTGTAACTGGTGCCATTTTCAAACAGAATGAAGTATGATTACAAATTTCTCTACACTGAAAGAATATTAAATTATGCTTAAAATGAGCTATCAACCACTGCTGTAGGGCTACAACTAGGGGTTGTGAAATTGTAATAAAATTTATATCACAAGTTTCAAAAAAGTGTTATTCCACCACCCTTTTGGGGTACCCAACTCACGACATGCCACCGTAAACATTAATGAGATTATTGTGACATAGTGTTAAAAAAAAACCTGTTTTGCCAATTTTCAACAAAGTTTTTAATTGGAATTGTTTATTGAACTAAATATTCACATTTCTTGATAGTTAAAATAAAAAATTAGACCCAAATTTTACAAACAATATTTTTTAGGCAAATTTTTCATCAAAAATGTCAAATTCTGACCATTTTTGCCATTTTTTACCAAAAATGCCCATTTTCACAGCACTCCGGCTAAAAAAAACAGCCACGCGAAAAAATGATTTGGATGTTTCATTTTGTGTGAAAAAACACTTGAAGTTTATGTCATGCGATGCCAATCGTTGTCATCTAAAGATTTCTTAACTAAAAATGAATTTTTTTCCCAAAAATGACCTTTTTTTGCACTATTTTTTGTCAAAAATTCATTTTTTAATAATTTTTTTAATTTACGTCTAAAAACCTCAAAAAAGAACCGTAGCATAAAATTGTTTCCATTAGGAGATATACATCATTTCTAAAAAAGTGTCAATTTATATATGCAAAAAATTACCTCAAAATGTCACAGTTTTACATAGGGAATAAATATCAAGTTTTTGGTGTAGTGCCTCACTCAGATTTGGCTGTGCCTACCAGAGAGCCGTACGTCCAACCGTCGTTTGGACGAAATTTTGACTTGTCACGAAAATGGACACCCTTTAAAATGCAAAGGCCATCCAATAAGGCGTCCAAAAATGCGTTTTATGATATGAAATTCAATGATGAGTGTTAGAATTTAAGTCAATAATCATCATCATCACAAACACTGATAAATTTATGTACTTTGTGGACTTCAAAATGGGCTTTATACCGCGTCGTGTCTTCCTCGTTTGCCGAAAGGTCGCCATGTTGGTATAACTTAATCATTGACTGATGTCAAGTATGAATATTAATCATGCTGACAACAATGTCTTAAAGTTACCTACCGTATTGTTTCTAATAAACGCCCAGTCTCTATTAAACGCCCACCCCAAAAAATTTCAAAGAGAAGTGTTAAAAAACATTCAATTTTGTAGCATTTTCGTGGATCATTAAGCTTTAACCAACAATCGCTAGTAACAGGAAATGGTACCAATGAGGTCGCGATCCTGGAAATGATGAAAAATTGTCAGTACTTCCGGGTTATCGGGCCATATCACAGTAATAGCCGTAATTGTAAAGCCTACTTAGCGATTTTGTGCAAATTTTGATATTGAAAATTGGTCTCTAATAATCGCCCACCCTTCAAGAAATGTCGCCGCCCAAGAGCGTCTATTAGAAACAATACGGTAGGTATTCCGATATGGTGAAAATTTCAACCCCTCCCACCAAATTCTTTCGAATTTTCTCAGTTAAATGTATTTCTTTCTTTCTTTCAAATTATGAATTGACAGATGTGCCGCTCAAGGTCTGAAACCCATACCAATATCTGAATGTATTTTAGGCCAAAAATATCCATTCCAAAGGTATACTTAGGGAAACTAAATAGACCATCTATTATGATTTTTATGCCACTTTTTCAAATGTTTCCATTTTTCTTAACTTTCGAAAATTGGAGACCCTTATCCATGACTGTTATCCATATTTTGACTAAGTAGGACGTACTCATTTCGGATCTGTTCCTTTATTTTCCTTTCCATTCCGGACCCATTCCTTTATTTTCCCACCCATTTCGACCCATTTCCATAAGTTTCACCCGTTTCGACCCGTTACATCTTAAATTACAGATAGCCATTTATGAGAATCCCAATTAGGCAGCACTGACTGACAGTAATATGATCAATCTTTCAGGGTACCCTGGATATTGGACATTTTTCAGACTGTATTTTTGGAGTGGTCTAGATTGAAAAACTTGGAATATCAATTATTGGTTATTTTCAACTTTTCAATCAATATTAGGAATCAGAGATTTTTAAATTATGGTCCATAATACAAGTTTTTGATTGAAAATTCCAAGATTTTCAATGTAAAAAAATGGGAACATCTGTGGATACTCTTCTATTATTTGTTGGTATTCCATGTATTTTAGTGTGCTTTTCCAAGATTTTTGATCGAAAAACTTGAAATAGTGAGTTGACTCTGAACATTGTTGGTTCTAGCCCTGGTCCAACTAATTTAGCAATGACATAACAGGAATACTCTGATCCTATTCAAGTAGATCACCAAAAATATTTCAAGAAAATGTTAATTAATATTAAACTTGCTTAATCAATTTGTAGCACAGAATATAGGAATTTTGAAATTTGTTTAAGGACACTGTTGGTGTACAGTACTTTGTAATAATGTTAATAGAATTTAGCTATTTTAGGTCAAATGTTGTGTTCAAATTCTTTTCATAATGATACACCACATTTACCTCCTTCAGCCTGTGTGTATTTAATCTACCATGATCATGTTTTTCTCATTACAGATCCAGCACGCTTGATTTCCATACCAACACTATCCAAACCACTAGGGAACAATTGAACCCACTTGCTCAGTATGGATGCTATGTGAGGATCTTTGGTACAGGGATTACGAGGGCAGCGAGATATTAAATTATTGAGTGTATTTGTCTGGTAATTCATTAGTAATTCAGGACATCTTATGAGGCCATTTGGAAAATCTACAATTATGCGTACCAAAGTTGACAATTGTATTTTGCTTCAAATGTAAGGGTGATTTTTGAAAAGAACCGAGATATCATAAGTTGTGGAGTATGTCATAAACTGTATTCAGGAAGTGTATTCAGTACTGTACGTCAATATTTGATGCCAAATAAAATGGAACGTTATAGCAGGATTGGCCATTTTTGTGGTCGATATCGTTAATTCTTGGATTGTGTTATTTTGCGTGAGCGAACAATGTCTACGCCAACAACGCCGACTGGTGCATCTGGTACGCCAAAGATCAAAGGTCAAGGGTCAAGTTCGTGGGAGGAATGGACGGTAAGTTTGAATATGTATGAAAAGAAGATGAATTTAACATGAAAAACATACTCCGTTGGATCTACTTTTTGATACATTTTTATTGAAAACATAATAGTTTTTTTCATACGAAGTTGTGTATTATCTGTGACAAAATATCGATAACATGCTTACAAATTAATTAGCCCAGGGAAGCTGTCAAGGAGAATCGCTGTCAAGGAGAATCCTTGACTCCAATTCAAATGTCCATTCATAGGACAATGCATAGAAATAATGTAAACATAAACCCCAGTTGTTGACAATTGTGATCAATATGTACACATTTACCAGGTCAGGGTCAATTAATCTAGAATCGTATTGATTTATTGAACATATGTTTGTTTAGAATTTGCATGTAATATTTTAATCAATTAATGAATTATTGATCCAACAAACCCCTGGGCAATTAGAATTGCATGAATAAATTTGACATATAAGTTTTATGCAGTGTAATGTAGTAATTTTTATTAACACATATTTTACTTTCCCCTGTCTATCATCAATAAGCCTTTTGAGGTATGGCTGACATTGCACACTCGACTAAACATCTTTTGTGTTTCCCGGGTTTTACCCAAACCAAAGTACGCCCTCTCCTATTGTTATCTTAATTTTACCCATTTGGAATAGCGTCCTCTCCTTTTGTGACAGCCATTCTTCTAAAAGGCTTATTATTAGCTGAGCATCAATTTTTTTTTCTTCTAAAAAATGCCCGCATAGGCCTACATACATTATGCACGTATGTACATGAATGTATTCATAGGATCCTGTCAAATTGAGGTTCTACTAGAACAACTTGCAAATTGTTCTTTTTGGGTAAAAACACACTTCAGTTATTTAATGGGGCATTGGACAAGTTCAGCATCATCCCCAAATTTTTCCCCAAACATTTTGAGATTTTTGCATCATTTGAAGTATTAACGGTAATAATGACAGCATGTTAAGTTTCACTGTCAAATTCAATCCCTATATACCAAAATATTTAAATATTCTCCTATTTTTAATTATCGTTGTCGACAACGATAAATACTGCCCTCTATAGTTGAATTTCTAGAATTGGCCTTTTCAGGAGATCTAATGAAAATTCCAAATTTCTTTTGATTTTTCTGCAATTTATGATGTGAAAGGAATGTTTTACAAACAAATATTTGGCTGTTTCTTATTGTATCAATAAATACATTTAGAGAATAGCCTCATACCCAAAATCAACAAATAAAATAAAATTCAAATTTTTTGACTTTTTTGAAGGTTTTGATCAAAATTTTTCCGATATCTGGCGATTGTCTGTTATTTTCTAACTTAGGAAGTGTAAATCATCCACAAACAAAATTTCAACATTTTGTCCAATGCCCCTTTAATTTGCCAAATTTGCCTGAACCCAAGTTACCCGGAGACCTTATGCATGGTTTTATTGCTCTTGTCATATAGGGCCGGCCATCTTGTTCATGTAAAGGTGTCTTGCAAAGTCCAGACATCAGTATCAACCATCATCATGCATGCTAATGGTTTTATCTGTTATGCTTTTTATAGGAAAGATGATTATCATTGATGCTGCATATAAGGGTCACACTCTAGATGAGAAAGGGATAATGATACTCTGTGGGTCAGGCATACCATGTGTAACTTCCTCACATCAGATATCATTATGAATTTATTTTCATTTTTATCACACCTGAGAAACTGATGTAGACCCGGGAGGGGGCACTCACATATGACCAGGATACCTATATGATGGTCGCCAGGACCCCATTTTCAGACCTCTGAGCCATTTATTAGTCAACACCCATTTTAAGCATGAGTTAGATCAGACCCCCCTTTTTTGTAAAGAAATATTTTTTCAGCTCCTTCAGCTGTCAAAAATGGTCAAGAAATCAGAAATCTTCAGATCAGAGTGCTTTTTTTGGTCAAAATTTTAGAACACTAGACCAAGGTAAATTTTAACCGACAGCACCGACGGCAAATGCCGTCGGTGCCCCACACTGTTGCCGCGATGCCCAGAAAAACACAAAAGCACAGACGGCACACATGCCGTGCCCTTTTATATTATTGCTGTAGTGCCCTTTTCATGCAAAAAAAAAAAGGAATGATGTTGTTTGATAGGAAACATTCCCAAATTTAATCCAAAATGTTTAATTAATCGTCTTACATGTTTACAATATACTTTAATGCACCATTTGTTTCCACGAAATTGCGAACAAATCTGTCCTATTTATAATTATTTTTGTTTTTCCGTTCCGAGAACCAGTGTCGTCAATGTAAAGGCGGGATATCCAGTTGACTATTTGGATGTTCAATGGTGCCGCCCTGTACCTAGATTTCACGTTGCAGGGCAGTAAAATATTCGCCAGACAAACAAAGTTGTGTTGATTATATGACTTCATATATTTAATAAAAGGGGTTTGAAGATAATATTTTGACCGCCTGGTATTTTTGTAAGTCATAAAGTGTGTACAAATTCGCCAGAAAACGTAGTTTATAACAGGTGCAAAATTCAACAGTCATAAGGTCATGACCAATGACAGTTAAACGAACATGTTTTTTTTGTAATTTTATAAAGTGGTCTCTTTCTTCATTTCTTTTAAATTTCCCTTATTTTACTAGTACTTGCCTTGATGCCCTTTTACAATGACAAGGTGCCTTGATGTCCTTTCTGATTAGCTGAAGTTGCCGATATGCCCTTGCAAAATGCTTAAAATAGAAGGCATTTTTCATTTGCCCTTTGAAAATTGCCTTGCCCCTCAACTACCTTAAAATGTACCCTGAACTAGACCAAAAAATATCTTTTTACACAAAATCAGTTCACTGTACCCCTAGTCCTTCAGTTTGCGTCAGACAATCCTACCACTTTCAAAGTAGAGTTACCCCCTTCCCCAGATGCAAAAGTCTTCAAGTAGCTGTTTATAAATGCATGATGCGTATTGCTCCCGAGATACTTTAGCTGACACTTGTAGTTTTATCAGTTACAAATTGGATCATAATCAAGGACTTCCTTCAATTTGAGGAGAGCGAGCTCTATTGAGCCACCCTGCTCCCCTCAAATGCTTTATGGGAGCTCAATTAATATAGCGCCTAGCATGATGGAATTAGGGGTGAACCATTTGACTTTCAGGGGGGCTGGAAGTTTAGGTCGTGTCAAGATTTTTTTTCTGCACAAATTTTTGAGACAAGTTTTTTTTTTCTTTACTTCCATGAAGCCCCGAACTCCTATATATATTTAGGTAATAAGGGGCAAGTTATTTTTTTCCTCATGTGGGTCAAGTTATTTATTTCTCAAGTAAGTGAGTCAAACTATTATTTTTCTCTTGCATAGTGAGTCAAGTATATTTTTTTTCGGAAAAACCCCCACCTGGAAGTCTAATGGTGCGTCCCTTAACATTAGTGATGGGCTTTAAAATGGTGATGTTTCAGATTAATGAGAGTAAAAGCTTAAAAGATGCAGCTTGTGTTCCTGAACAATTTGACACCATATTCAAAGAAATCGGTCAAAATTTGAGGGGGTGCCGGCCAAAAAACGATTTTCAGTTAAAGCAATACTATAAGATTTTGATCAAAAATAGTTTATAGTAAAAACAGCATAAAATAAAGGAATGTGACTATCTAAAACTGTTTTCAAGTGTATTTTGTGGAAAAAAATTGTTTGACCACCAAAAATAGATAAAAAGCATATGAATGCTTTCCTATACTATTACATGTGGAATTAAATTCGGGATCCCGAATTTAATTCAACAAATGGCCATAACAGAAAAAAGTAAGCATCTTTGAGCCGAATCGTTTGGAGGGTATTCATATCTACCCAAAACAAACCCAATAAGCCCAAAAAATGAAAAGTCATTGGTGACAGGGGGCGCTTCATTTTTAACACTTTATAGTATTGCTTTAACTTACGGGGTTCCGACCCCCACCAATTTCCATCAAAATTCAGTATTTAAACTTTTGTGTAACCTATTACAAATGTTTTGGTGTCAATTCTAATGTTTGTCAGGTCAAGGAATTCATTTTTTAAGGTTTTGATAGAGTCGGAATATTCGTATTCCGGAAAATGACCGTTTTAGGCCAAATTAGGCCCTGAGGGCGCTTTGCCTAAATAGAACGCATACTTGTATTGATCGCTCTTGAATTGATCACGATCTTGAACATTATAAGCAGAAGCACTTGCTCAAGAAATGTTACAGCTTTTTAAACCAACGGTTTGGTTATGCCAGCTTATTGTATAGAGCAAGATGTGGCTCAATTGAAATGCATTGGGGTCAACAAACTTTTGCCCCTGTATATTTCATTGGAGACTTATTGAGGTATGTACAAATTGATTTTACAGACAAACAAAGGGGATTAATCAACCCAGATTTTCAGAATATGGGCATTTTCACGAAAAAGTGGACATGAGAAAAATATTGAAAAAGGATGTAAAAATTCAATGAAAACTGCTACCACCATATATTTGGTATCAAAAGAAAGCTATTTTAAAGCTCTTTAAAATGAACCTAATTTTGAAAAGACTGAACAAAGATGTCTATGAAATTAAATAATAATAATAATAATAACTGGGTTTTTGTATAGCAATTTTTCATTTAGATCAAACCGCTCATGATTCGCTGCAGGTAGATCGTCACAATCATTTCACTTCATTTAGCGGCAGCCTTTTTCAGGCGCACATCCTATCGGTTTTTTCTATAAAAAACCTAATTTTTGGTCAAATTTCTTAATTTTCATAATGAAAAGTAGTAATTTGTATTTAATTTTTTCAACCCATTTTTGGTTGTTTACTTGGGTGTTATTGTTCTAAATGGCTTAAATAAGGATCAGATTTACACATGAGGTTGTATTTTTTGTTAATCCTGATCGTGCTTTACGGTTCAGTGCACCCAAAAATCAGCGGACAAATTGTCCTTCCGTTACCGTCCTTCCGTGACCATGATCCCTTCGCATTTCGCATTGTTAAAACATAACCGTAGGGAATATTTTGATGTGGAATGTGGCAAACTATTGCAGAAACACCAAGCAATGCATTCAGTAACTTTGAAATAAAATTTCTTCATAACTTTCATGAAAAAAATTCAAAAGTGTACTCAATGTGAAAACCCATGTCCGTTTTGCTGTCCTTCCGTGACCGACCTCATTAATATGTATATTTTGCGACAGAGGATTTTTTATGAAAAAATTCCTGTTGAATATAAATGCTTTCAGGTATACTCAACTAAATATGGAATTAGTTTTATTTTATCCTATTCAATTTTGGCAATGTATGTGTTTGAAATACAGAAAAATTCTGCGATTGTCCTTCCGTTACCGTGAAAATGCCCATATGTTTTTGCAAGGGTTATGTTTAAAAATAGTGAAAAATATGAACAGGTGTGGGCCGGCCAAGGTTGGCAATTTCCCGGGAAATACTAGTATTTCCCGCCTAGGTGGGAAATACTGGGAAATACCGGGAAATACTGGTAAATACCTGGTCGATATCTGGGAAATACCATTAACTAAATATCTATTGTCAAGATCCCATGGGGGTTATCCTAATTTTAGTATGTTTTCTCATTAGAATGTTATGTGAACAATTTTAAATTGGTTTACTTGAATAATTAAATT
>JXSR01S001014.1:121003-135567 GCA_000969725.1 Ophiothrix spiculata | reverse complement strand
TGAAAACACCACTTACCCCTTCCCACCCTAGGGGTATGATTTTTTGTGTCTTATATGAGCTTCTCTGTGGTAGTTAATTAATATTATTAATGTTTTAAAGCACAAAAGCTTTGAAATCACTTCTTTTTCAAGTATTTCCCAGTATTTCCCACTTTAGCCAAAATTTGCTTGGGGGTATTTACCGGTAAATACCGGTATTTACCGCCCGGTATTTACCGCCCCGGGAAATACCGGCCAACCTTGACTGGTGTGCGCACATAGATGAAAGAACTCTCATGGCCTAATTTGGCCTAAAATGGTAATTTTCAGGAAAACGAACAGTCTAATTGTTTCAAAACCTCCTACATTGTAAAATGAATTCCTTGTATCAAAACACTAATAAGAATGGACACTAATATTGTTTCAATAGGTTACACAGAACTTGACATAACAAATTTTGATGAGAATCGGTGGGGAGTCATGACCCCCCCCCCCCCAACTTAAACACTGTTTTTTGGCGAGCACCCCCTCACATTTTGACCGATTTCTTGAAAATGGTATCAAATTGTTCAGGAGCAAAGGCTGCATCTTATAAGCTTTTACTGAAACATCAACATTTATTTCATTGTGTATAGCCCACCAATTTCCAGATGGCTTCCTAATTGCTCCCCTAAAGAACTTCAAAGAGAGCTTTTGATAGAGCTTCTGGAAATTTCAAATGGAAGACGCTGCATAATTTTTAGCATTGCTCTGTAATATACAGCCATGCATGCTTTGTAGTGAATTCCATTGATCATCTTGATGGCAAAACATGCTAAAAATGCTAATCTCGTTTTAGTTTTGACATTTATTGATGAGTGATGTTGCTAACATCCAGCTAGGATCATCTGTAGAGTAGAATGTTTAAATGTTGCATTAAGGCACATTTTTCTCAATTAAAATTGACTTCAATAGAATTTATCATGTCATGTTTTATTTTGGCCCTAATTGTTTGTAATTATTGTTCTAATGTTCTCTTCAATTGGACAGGCATTGCACATTGAGTCTCAGAAAATAAACATTGGAGCAAGAGGGTTAATATCTCAGGCAGTAACTGTCAAGATACAATGAACAAAATATAGATTGATAAAAGACCGGCACTCTTTTTCCAATAATCAATTTACATCAATCTTGGGATGTAAGAAAGTAAGCTTATTACTTAAACTGATATTGACAATTCTCTGCGTCATCAGTGAATATTCTAGGAAATTCTAGGATTTACAAAAGCCTAATTGCAAAGTCTGTCAACTTGGATGAACTTCAACTATGATATTTATATAAATCATTAGGTGGTTGTGAATGTATTTATTGAAAACTACGGTATTTTAAGAAAAAACAAGCGCATTCCTAAACATGCACGCCTACATGCACCCAAGATCCTCCCATTTGGAAATCAATGCTAGAATCAATGTAGAATTGGGGACTCGAAGTGTTCCTATTTGAAATTGTGTTAATCTAGGGCAGATCTAGGGGAACAACCTATTGATTTGTGTGTTGACATCTTTTATATTTCTATTTTGGAATCCACTGAGTTCACATTAATCATACTTTTTCCATTGATCTGCATTTTTTGTATTATCTGATGGTTAAACATGTTATTGGGCTTTGCCTTTCAACCAAACCAAAACAGTCATGGTGGAGGAGAGAGAATTTGGATACAGGAAAAGCCCCGAACGTTCTCAATTATACTTCAGTTTCAAACTGGTGATCCTCAGATTGCCATAAAAAATCTTTGTGGCCACAAATGGACCAGACCAGAATGGAAGGGAACCAGATTTAAACCACAGACCTTTTGTCATATAGCAAACTCAGACTCTCTTGTGTTTCCAATCACTCCATTTTTCTCGCAAAATTTTGTATTTTGATGCGTCTTTTTTTTAATATTTTCCAAAATGGTGCATTTGGGGAATGTTACCACAAAACCATACAGATTTTGTTCCACAATAATGCAGAATTAGGGGAAAATTGTAGTTTTTGAATAGATTTAACTCAAAATGTCTGACTGAGATAAAGGTGCATGTGTGGGTCTTTTTAAAAAATTGGCATTTTGTATGGATGCCATTTCAAATTTCCAGTGCAGTGACACTTCCAGACTCAAAGCATGACTATACCCTCCCTCCCCCCTCCCCTTTAGGTTTGAACCATAAACATCTGACTGGCCGCCTGTTCTTCCTTGTCAAACCTTTTCATACACCCATAATGCATGTAGTATGTGACAAATGTCTGCTCTCTGTAACTGTATCCTCAAGCCGCTGTAAAATGTTATTGGCCTTATCTTTATCAGTCTTGTGAGTTTAAATGTGATATAAATTTATCCATGCATATACCAGTGCTGCTCCATACATACATAAGGTGATGCACTGATGTTATTGTACATTCATGTACAACACTGTACGTAAATTTGCAATAAACCTTGTGGTCAAAAATTTAAAAGGATAAGAGGACAGAGCCACTTTTCTCAATTATGTAATAACATTTTGAATAACAAATATATATTTTTTGAATACAATAATGAGTTGTTTTCTCAATTATGCATTGAAATAAAAATAAAACACAAGATCAATTTTGTCAATAATTTGTGTAAACATTTTCGACCCATGAGTGTTTGTCTTTTTTTTTAAATTTACACCTTTTGGTTCATCACAAAATGTTTGTGAAAGTCTTTTATTGGAAGAAATTTATTTTACATTACATAATAAACAATATAAAACAAAGTACATTTGAAAGGTGCACTTTGTTATTAATTATGATTAATGTGATGAAACCTTGCCTCATTTCTGTTTCCTTAAAGATGCATGCTGAAGAGTAATTTGAGATTTAACCCCAATATGTCTGTTAACATTGTGACAGAAATATACCCCAATATGACTGTTAACATTGTGACAGAAATATACCCCAATATGTCTGTTAACATTGTGACAGAAATATACCCCAATATGACTGTTAACATTGTGACAGAAATATACCCCAATATGACTGTTAACATTGTGACAGAAATATACCCCAATATGACTGTTAACATTGTGACAGAAATATACCCCAATATGTCTGTTAACATTGTGACAGAAATATACCCCAATATGACTGTTAACATTGTGACAGAAATATACCCCAATATGACTGTTAACATTGTGACAGAAATATTTGTTTGTTTGTTTGTTTGTTTACCTTGGTTGGTCCATGATAGACACATGCCATTAAATCCATGATGAACTCATGGTCTCGTCCAAGCTCATACAAAAGTACCAACCAGGATAGCCAGAAATGGCTATTATATGCATGCTGGCCAATGCATCTTTGAAAAGATGCGGAAAATAGAAAAGATACCAAGAAAAAGAGAAAGGTGGCCACTCCCAACACAATTGTACAATTTACTCTTAGCCCTTACTTCGTGAGAAAAGAAATCAGGAATTCTAATGATAATCTCATGCCCCGATGCAAAGGCTTGACATTGAAGAACTTCATGGAAAATATTTTGAATAGCTTTAAAAAAAGTGAAAATTACTGAAGTTTCTAATGTTGCAACAATAATCTGGTATCTTATGTTGTTTTTATAATTTGAACAAATTACTGAAAATCTGTCTTTATCTTGTACTATTAATTAATGTTAGTTTATTCGAATCAAAGTCATACACATTAGATCTGGGACTTAACAAGTACATTGTAATTTAGTACCCGGTACCCTACTTAGTTGTCAGGCGGGTACCCTAACATTAATTAATGGGTTGATTGGAATATAAAGATGAAAATTAAACACCGGTCAGCACTCAATATGTGTACACTGTATATAGCACTACTATTTGAAATCATTCAATCTCAATTTTCAAGTTACACCAAGCTACCAACATTTACTGCTATGCTTTAAACCCCTACCAACATTTTTTCAATGCTGTTCCTCTAGTAGTGACTAGTAGTATTAAAGTGTTGGAAACAAAAATGTGAGTTTATGTTGGTAGGTGCTGTGGGTGTATAGTATACTATTGGGTCAAAAAAAAAAATATTGTTTGTTTACTCATCACATATTTTAAAGAGTGATGTCATTACATGGATTTTATCGCAAATGCCAAGTAATGGAAGGCTTAATTAATCAAATATTGTGGGTCATTATTTTGAGGAAATATGCATTTTATACTACTAAATGTGACTTTATACTGCTAAATTTTATGTTTTCCATTGAAAATATTGAGTTTTCATATTTTACATGTTTGGAAAAAAACCACCTAAAATCGCGACCCAAATTTTTGGCATTTTTTGGGTCGGTCGTGGAGGGCAAACAAACACTTTTTTTTTAGGCCTTATGATAGGCCTTAGGTTTTCATTTACTAGTATCTCATGATCTCAGATTCTTAGCTCAGTGCTGTAGACTGTGTTGTGATTTTAGGTGTTTGGTGGTGATGGGTTGTGTGAAACCTATCATAGCAAGTACATGATAGTAATTATACTGTTTTTAAGTATCTGTCTTTGCTAGCTAGTATATATGACAAGGTTTAAGATCTGACCCCGATTTGACTGCCAAAAGTGGAAAAAATACAGATGCTTGAAATGAAGAATAATACATGTTTTTAGGATGAAATTTTGTGTAGAATTCAAATATGAAATAAAAAATGCAGAGCCATGCACTTAAAATTTTGTCCCATTGACTAATACAGGGCCGAGATTGACAAAAAAGTGGAAAAAATGGCAAAATCCATTTGTTAAAAAAATTCAAACTTTTTTATAAAGTATGTTATCAAGACAATATTCCATACACTTATGGGCCACTACACTGGGCATAAGCCTATAGTTTTGTAGGGCCATATCTGTTAAAATAAAAAAGTTTTTTAACAATTTTTTTTAACAAATCGCCAGATTTTTTTCACAATTAGGGGTGGGGGTAACATTTTTGCATTTATTTTCACTTTTCAAGTACATTATGAAATAAAACATGTTATAAACTTAAAGCTGACATATTTCCAAACAAAATGAGGGGTAAACCATCTTTGTAGACCCATCCTATCAAATTTTATGAGGGATCGAACACAAATTTTTCACAAAATAGCTGTATTTTTGGCACCCTTTTGTCACGCGACATGCCGATTTTAAACAACTAGCATGAGTAAATCATGCAGCTGATTAGGATAAAACTTGTTTTTTTGAGACTATTAGATCACAGTCTGACTAAAAACAAGTATAAATGGATGATATTACTGTATTTTGTCACTTTAGAGGGCAATTTATAACAACTCATTAAAAATTTTGTCACCGAAAAATGCCTATTTTCGGGCAAAAATGGGCATAAATCGTAAAATTTCACAAAAACGACACATTATACTAATTTTTTGGTCACAAAATTAGAAACTACAGATATTTTTACCCTAGAAATGACATATTTTCATATAATTAACTAATTTTTTAACACCTAAATATTTTTTCACACTTTTGGCAGTGAAATCGGGGTCAGATTTTGAACCTTGTCATATGAAGACTTTCTGAGTATTTTTAAAACATATAGCGTAGCTAGAATAGCTTGGTGTGTATATTGCACAAACCTAACAGTGCACCCTCTGGAAGTAAAGAGTTATGACTGTGATATTCTCAAAAATAAATGGCTCGGGCCTTGGAGCAAGGCTATGGTTAGTTTAACTTCAGAACATTTTTTAATCACTGCATCATAGATTTTTATACTCCCACTCGTAAAATCTTATGAAAACTTGTACCTGGGTATGCTCGGGCTGGTACACCTGGGTTTTAGTCCCAGGCGTAATACACATTTCTGCCTCTAATTTGAAATAAATTCATATTTCACAGATGTAAATTGTTCATATTATTTGTATTTTGCATATTGTTATTTGTATCATATTGAAGGTCATCCAGGTAGCATCTGCACATGCATTACCTTATGATCTATAAATAGAATTTAGGCGAACCCTAGGCGTGAACTTGTGATTTAGGAGACCTGCAGTTGTTGTTGACATGTAAATGATTTTGACACTTAATAATGTGCATTTTAGTGAAGGCTGCCAATTTTTCCTCACATTTTGGAAAAAAATTAAATTAATGTATTCTCAACACAATTGTTATGTCCGTATTTAGGAGCGGTCTTGATAGGTCCATGCATAACCAGAGAAGTTTTAACCTCAAATCTACTTTTCTGATCAATGTGTGTGTGCAAAAAAATGAACTCAAGATCCGCTTCCCAGTCCAATAATCACTATGTCAAGCCACTGAGCAGGCACTGTCTTGGCAGCGATTTTGTGATCATTGCTGACTCGGGTCTATGATGTATTTGGACTAAGGCGAATTTCTTAACTTTCTGGAATGGGATATTGTGAGATTATTAGGGTTAAAACTATGTGAAATTTTGCCAAATTTTCTAGTTGTGCACACTTGTTCTATCCTCAAGTCAGCACCGCTGTTTGATGGGTTTATTTATTAACTGTTTGACAAAAATGCACTGTTACCAGAAATACACTGGTCCTTAAAGGTTAAGTTGTGGAATTAGATGTTGAACTGTCAAGATTTGTTTCCATAATTTAATTTCACATTTTTCTCCCAAAATGCTCATTTTAGATAGAATGCATCATTTTCAGCCCATATTTTGATATTTCATTATTGGTGGCCCCATTCATTTTTTAAAATTAATTGTATGCATGTTGCATAAATTAAATATTTTAGTATGTGAATTTAACATCCATTTATTTATTTTTGGTCTCCTTTACCTTGTCCTTGTGTCAAAACTAAGGCTCATAGATTCTTAAAACCTGGAAACGTGATTTAAATAAATAGCACCACCAAAAATGTGCATTTGGCTAATGAACATTTATTTAGTGGTGATCAAAAAAGCACTAATTAATGAACATTTCTTGTGAAAACCCAACATTTGGCCTGATGCTGTTGGGAATAACAAATTTTTGAACTGACTAGTAACTGAAGGAACATGTTAGCATGAAAAAGATAGCATAATTGTTAAGTTTGCTTTGATTAGATTATTATTTTATATGTTGGCCTATATATCAAGGCTTCAACTTGAAATGGCATTAGGTTAGATATTTAGTATTTTCATAATTTTCAACCTTTGAGAGACCCAAAAATGATAGTTTGTCCGGGGGGCCAGTCAAGTGTTGTAAGCAGGCATGACCACTATTTTTCAAAACACCCCCTAAAATTGTTGATTTCTTCTACAGCCAAAATACACACTAAATTTTGGATTTTGTAGTGTACCTTTTTTCCCAATTCATCTATTAGAGCCTACCCGAAATAGAGATTTCAACAATTACAGTTTTCACACCAGGGTTTGAAAAAGTACCATATTCCTTGAAAATAGAATGTTTTAATACCCTAAAGGGTGTCACCTGAGTCCTCAATACAACACTATTTCACCTTTTCCCTGGTTATGCCCGTGTCTGCTTACGGGATTATTACTTCGAGTCGGTTTATTTGTAGGCAATTCAGTTTTACAAAAATATGTAAAATGTGCATATACTTGTTTCACCTTGAATTTCATTTCTATGTCAAATGTAGGCCTGTAATAATTTCACTTTATTTCATTTGATGATTTACTAGATTTGTGCATTTGAAGCAGTCAGGTTGTATGTTGTATAGGCCTGATGGCCACAGATGTCACAGCATATCAGGTCATGCACTTGTGAAATACAGAATAGGCCATTGTTACAAGATCATCTAAATTATCAGGCTTCGTTCATCAATCATGTATTTGTATTTTGATCTTTTCAACTACAATATACAGGCATGAGAATTTTCAGTTTTTTAAGGGAATTCAGTTTTTTGGGTTGCCAAAATTTACGTGTTTTCATTTATTTTCAGCCTCTTTTGGAGCGTTTTTGCCTAATTTCACGCACTTTTTCAGTTTTCCTCACCATTTTCAGTTTTTTCATGAAAGGCCAATTCTCATGCCTGAATATACCTATAACAATTTTGCACAAAAATGTAAAGTAAAAACTTTTGGTTTCTGTTGAAGGGGTTTCCTCCTAGAAGCATTTACTTACGACTGCGGGATAACCATCAAAAATTCAAAACACTTGCAATTTGTCAATGTACATTGAAAGCACGCATAAACAACAAACACTTTTTGATCACACGCTGCATTATACAGATGTGGAACATTATACAGTGCATATGTGCCATCAAAGTAATCAAATTTTAGTTTAAAATGCGGTATGGCTGTTTTTGGCATTTTTGTTGAAAAGTAACACATTGAACATGTTTTTTACTTCAGTCTTTTGAAGTACTCCATAAGGTTTCACCCTAAGTTTACTGCCGAAAGTGTGACAAAAATATTAAAGGGTGACATTTTCAGAATTAGAATGGGAGCATATCATTTCTTGGGTAAAACTGTTTGTAGTATATTAGTAATGTAATCTAGAATCTAATATTTCCTACAATTTTTGTTTTTTTAAATTATTGTTTTCGTGCAATTTTGGTTAAAAAACTGGCACTTTTCGGTGACATCTTTTTTTACCCCATGACAAACTGCCTGTACATAATGGTTGGTTATACAGGGGTCAAAAAAAGGTTCATGTTTCAAATTACTTCGTTTTTCCTCACTATTTGATGCTGGAGAGTTATTAACAAACATAGTGTAAATCATCTGGATTTAAGATTTTGCCTGCAATTTTGTCTAATGCACCTTTAAAGATCTTTAAAGAATTTGCAATTTTGCTATCAAAACATTTAAGGACTAGTAAATCAAAAGGAATATGCTCAAGAATGTTGCACATTAGGCTATTATATTTACTTTTACTGATCTTACTTTTACAAAAGTGTAATTTTTTACTGAACATAATTATAGCATTTCTTGACTTCTTTGACCATCCCATGTGTTTGCTGCCCTCACTTGATTATCCAGTTTTTGTAATGGTAGTTAAGCAAGTTTCTTGTTCCATTTCCAGTACATGGTTTAGCCAGAAAAATTAATATAAATGCAAATTATATTTAATTATTTTGCAAATTTTCAAGAAAATTATTCTTTGTTTTTCTGTAATTATGTGAATTTGAAACATGATGAGGTTTTGGAAATTGAGTCAAATATACTGAATGGAAATCATGTTCATGGTACATTGTAATTAAATCAAGAACAATCTGAATTATGCATGGAGAATTTGTTGACTTAAAAACGTGACTTGCTAAGGAAATGAGGACTTAGCAGTGGGGTTCCACTTTTATTCTAAAAAGATTTTGAGTTGGCTCTAAAAGCAAAAAGCTACCTAAACCACAGATTTTTAAGGATCAAAAATCTGTGCCTAAACAGATTTTATGTTGGCTCTAAAAGCAAAAAGCTGTCTAATGTTTTCATAATACTAAGCTGAGATTTTTAAAAAATATCAAATGCATATAAAGGCTTTTACAGCAAAATACAAAAATTGTAAACACGGCAGTGTAATGCCGACAACTTGTCGCCAAGATAGCGATTCACCGCCTATTTTGAAGCAGTTTAGTTAGCCTGTGTCAAGAAAGAAGCACCCTATGGGAAATCCAAGCAACCATGAGAGCACCAGGAGATGAATCACTTAGAGGTTATTTACAGCTTCTCGGCATATATCTATATGCTTCCCTTTCAAATCAAGTAAAAATCTACCCTTTGGGTTCAAAGAGGTACCCTAATAACATATGATAAGTGAAAGGCTTTCAAAGCACATATATTACCTTCAATGTCATATTTTGTTCGATTAGCCCCAGATTGACCCCTTTTCTGAATTTTTTTGTGCGTTTGACACCTAGTGCTTCTGTGAAAAAAGTCCCCTAAATGTTTTGTATTCTGTGTGATATCTATCTTTTTAGTCAGGGGTGTGAGAGTTCCTCTTTTCAGCTGATTTCCTCGTTTTTGAAAATTTTCTTGTGTTAAAATTTCAGCTTTTTTATTCATTTTCAGCCCGTTTTTGACCTTTTTCCTCGTTTTTGTCAACTGGCCTCTCACACTCCTGTTAGTGCAAGTGCCCCCTCCCCCTGGTTTGTAACCATTGGTTTTATTGAAGTTTAATTGAATTATTTCTCAAAAGAAGATTTATTAGATTGTGATAGCCATGAGGTATTAAGTAAAAAACTGAATTTCAGAATCGTTTAACATACTTATGTAATACTATGTTTAATGATTCTGAAATTCATTAAAAAAACCAAGAACAGTTTATAAATGGTTTAAAAAATGATTATAAAATTATTGTAAAAGATATTTCAGATTTTTTTCAAGTGTCAAAAACAAGATCAGTTTATGAATGATTCAAAATGAATAAATATTTGTCAAGCAATTGTCACAATGTTAATTTGTACACATTTGAACAATTTTTGGTACCTTCTGACCAGCATCTAGTGTTACATACATGTGCCATTTCAAAATGATATCATGAGTGAATGTCAGTGCAAGGCCCAAAACATTTTTAACCTTAAAACATTCATGTTCAACCTTACAAAATAATAAACGTAATCATTATGAGACTGAATGCACTTAAAATTTGGGGATGTTTTTACCATGTGTACTATTTTTATTATTTTAATCAAATTTTAAACAGTTTTAAAGGATAAATTTATTGTTTCAAGTACTTTTGCATTATATTGTAAACATCTTATAAATTTTAGGGAAGGAATCTTTTCATAATTAGGTGTGGTAAACTTTAGTACAGTTAAATTTATTTTTCCCCTTTTCATATAGATTATAGGTGGATGACAAACACACAATTTATATTTTAGCCTAATGCTGCAGGAAATATCCAGCTATGTATAACTGAGTGCTAATGCTTTCTTACTGAGATAACACTGCTGCACATTTGTGTATCCTTTCCCCACATGCAGCAAATAATAACTATTGCTCAACTCCGATGCTAAAAATATTCAACCACACCAGTGTGACATGTCCCATCTGGCGATAAAAGCCATGATAATCAAATTAGTGAATCGTTATTGGAATTTAAGTGGAATCCCCTTGCCTGTACGTTTGTTTGTATTTGTGGGCAGGGGACCGTGAAATGAAAACATGTGGCGACTTACGGCAGCTGCGAAGTCATTGTAACGCCCTGCATGATAGAATTGCATTTACAATGCGATAGCTAAGCATTGAATACTAGTATACTCGTAATGTAACGTGTTGTTTTTGTATTTTATATGTGTGAGCGATTTGCGGATGAGGCTATTTTGGGATGCTAAATTTTCATGTTATACACTAGAGGGCATTGTATCTACTCTTTACATGTGAATGAGAATTTGGGGATGAGGCTACTTAAATAGTGTGGAAATAAAATGCACAAGTGGTATTGAATATATGTAGCAGTTGTTAAATTATTATGTTAGAATCAGAATTAGGGGGATGAGACTAGGCCTACTTCATTTTCATTTATGTAGAAATATCATGCCCAGGGGGCATTGAACAAAACCAATTCTTAAATTGTATCAGATCTATGTGTTAATGAGGATTTGAGGATGAGGCAGCTATATTCATTGATGTGCTAATATCATACCCCAGGGGCATGGAATATAAAATAACCAGTGTATATCTAATCCAAGTAGGAATGAGACTTTGAGGATGAGGCTATATTCATTGATGTGTAAATAGCATGATGCACTTATCTCTCTGGTCGGCAGTTTGCTTTCCATTCATTGATTCATGGTGATAAATCAAGTTTTGACTCTGGATAAAAGATGTGAATTCAAATTGGCAGTACTCATCATCGTGTAAACGTTGTCATTGGGAATGGGATGCGGTATAATGGCTTGGTGTACATCCTGCACGCACAAACATCATCAAGTAAGCTTAGATTTAGTATTTTAAGGCAAAGTGCAATATTTTTGTATAGTTGTGAATTCAGAATAAACTCTTATTGTGAGTCATTTAAAATAAATGGTTGCCATGGCAATATGAACAATTAGATGGTGTTGTGTTTTGGTTTTAAAAAGGAACAAATTTGGGCAAATTTGTATACATTAATTTTCTACTAAACCAGTTGTAACTTTTTTATTGAATTTGAATAGTTGCTATATGTTTAATGTTTATGTTTATATTTACTGAATGCTTAATTTGACTTGCATGTGTTTGATCCTCTCTATAATCATATACTAGTATATGATATGGTTACTGGATGGAGTGGATGGCTTTTATAGGCATGGTCTTGTTTTCCTTTCGAGTGATATGATCATCTGTGTGTTATCTGAAATGTCTGCTAAAGATAGCGTACACTTACAATTTAATCCATAGCAATTGTACACATACATTCAAATATTTGCTATCCACCGAAGATGGCAATAATACTTGAATCATTTTGAAAGTTGATAGCAAATACTTATGTAATCATGTTTTTGCTATCTAAGAAAGATAGCAAAAGCACTATTAAATGTGTATAATTGTGTTCATTTTTACTCCAGCCAGTTATAAATGCTGCAATTTTCAAGTGAAAATGCATGGAAATGTCATAATTTGAAAAAAAAATTGACATTTCACATATTCATAATTTTTATGAATTGCCTCAAAACACCTGCAAAGTTTCATTTTGATAAAATAATCGGAAATATGAAATATATGTTTTGAGGACCATCAGTAGAAAGCATAGGGCTTTAAAGTTTTATCTACAAATGTGTCTATCTCAGTTTCATTGTTAAGTCCATGACAACCTTTGACAGACTTTAAATTGACTTCTGGAAGTTGAGTGAAGTTCAATGAGTTGTCATGAAAATGACAAAGGTGCTGCAATTACGATAAGATCAACGGTCACAATTATGAAAGGGAAAGGAATGGGATGAAGCCTTGTGAATAGATGCATGGTCATTTTCTTTTGGAGTGATATGATCAGCTGTGTGCTGTGCTGTTTTAAACTAAATGTAGTATGTGCTTTTACTATACCTCATAAATATTTATTAGGCAACCATGAAATATAATTGGTCAGTTTTACCTGATGCTCGTGACAGCATTTAGCCTACTTCCCTCAAGTGTGCCTCGGGTGTGCGTAATACTCACGCGGGGGAAAAATTGAAAAACTACCGCACCCCTACTATCACACCCCAATAACCATGTCACTCATAAGTTTAAAATTCATTGTGGTAGGTGATCAAGAACGACGGACGTTTTATAACGTTTTTGTTGTCGTTGTTGTGTTTACATCTTACTTACTGAAATATTTATGAGGTATAGTAAAACAAATACAACATGGATTATTTTGGGCAATGTTGAAAATTCCTGATCCCTCAGTGTTGGATTCGTGTGACTACTTCCCGACGCGAATTAATACTTCCCTCTATACCATGTTGTATTTGTATAATATTTTTATTTTCTAGTTATAACACATAGCAAATACATACCGGTACGTATTTTAATATTTGCTATCTACCAAAGATAGCAAAAACACTTTTCGCTATCTTTGGTGCGTTTAAAAATGTATATGATTATTAACAGTTGATAGCAAATACATAGACAAGTATTTGCTATCTTTGAAAGATAGACAAAATACTTTTAATGTGTATAATTGTGATGACTCACCCCGAAAGGGGGGGACTTTGCAGATGATATCAATTTTCATTTTAGCATTTCATGCGTTAAAGCATTTTCTAAGCTTTAAAATGACACCTTACTTGTTCAAATTAATCAAGGCAATCAAATTTTACAACAGAAAATCTGCTGGAAATTCTTATTATTTTCTTTATTTTTTGCTGTCTATTTTCACCAGTTTCTCGAAAAGTGTTCTGTCGCAAAGTTCCCCTTTTGGGTGAGTCATCACAATTATGGAAGTTAATACCAAATACATAGACATTTAAGTATTGCTATCTAAGAAAGATAGAAAAAACAGGCCTTCTTAAAGGTGTATTATTATGAAAGTCAATATGCACATTTAAGTATTTGCTATCTACCAAAGATAACAAAAATGAAAAATATGTAATTACAAAAGTGTAAAACCACACCCTAGCTATCTATGACCACACCATAATATTAATTAGGATGATAAGTCATGCTTTACACTGCTTCTTATGCTACTTTCTCTTCTTGTATCAAGATTCAGAAAGCATGAAATATGAGATCATGAAGATTGGTACTGCTTTATCGTAATTATAACAGAAATACAGGAAAAAGGTATGGGGAGAACATACCTTTGACAAAAAAACATTGTCTATGTTTTTGTTTCAGATCAAAATAATCAAAAGGTAGTCTAAAATTACATTGTGTACATCATTAGTTAATACATTAATAATAAAAAATATGATTTGCCTGACATTTAAAACAAGCAATACATGACAGTCAAAAATGTGTTATATTTAACACTATGTACCTCATCAGTCAGACAAATGGCAATTTGCTCATTGAATACATTCAAGTATTGTATAACCAAAAACCAGCTGTTTTTGAATACATCTGTGTGTGTTATTTAAATGTAAATATGAGACCAACTTTTGTTTTAGGGTTGATTTATTTTAAGTAAGTTTTTTTTTTCAAAGCAGATTGTTTTTATGCCTCCGCCAGAGGCATTATGTTTTCTGGTTGTCCGTCCGTCCGTCCGGGCTCATTTCTCGGAACTGGTGTGGCGTATAGCGATGCAAGTCGGTGGAGTGGTGGTCAGGCTGGCTAGTAACTTTCTCTG
>JXSR01S001014.1:109275-119948 GCA_000969725.1 Ophiothrix spiculata | reverse complement strand
AAAAGAAAGGTCAGATTTTCAACTTTGTCCGATTTCAAAGGTTTGGGTCAAAGGTCAAAAGAAAGGTCAAATTCTCAACTTAGTCCGATTACAAAGGTGGAAGGCGGAGGCATCGTGATCGACACTCTGTGTCGAGAACCGCGCGGCCCGAGAACCGCGTATTCTAGTTTATTTGTTTATTCTGTGCATTTTGGTTATGCTACTTGCACATATGTGATGGCTCACCCTGAAAGGGGGGACTTTGCAGACGATACCAATTTTGATTTTATCATTTCATCTGTTACAGCATTTTCGAAGCTTTAAAATGACACCTTGTTGAAATTGATCAAGTCAATCAAATTTTACAACAGAAAATCTACAGGAAATTCTTATTATTTTCTTTATTTTTTGCTGCCTATTTTCGTCAGTTTCTCGAAAAGTGTTCTGTCGCAAAGTCCCCCTTTTCGGGAGGAGTCATCACATGTACTTTGATCAACACTGAATAAGCAAGCTCATTCCCATCGTGAATTAACTAGCAGTTAAGTTAGAGTTAAGTTAGCTCAATCGGTAAGGCGCTCACTTGCGGTGCAGAAGGTCCCGAGTTTGAACCCCGCTGGTGCCAAAAGTTGAGTGTGCTTGACATTCCCTTGGACAAGGAACTAACTGCTAATTGTTTCATGGAAACCCGTACGAAACTTGGGGAGCTGATCCTGCAGCGATGGTGTGAATGTGGACTGATCAAGGTTCAGCGCCCCTAAGTGTTGCCGCAGAATCTGAAATGATGGTTGGTGTGGAATGGAGCTTACTTGGGCCACAGTGGTCAGCAAACACCTGTAAAGTGTGCAGAGGCCGAGTGGAATTGCAAATCTGGGAGGCATAGCGCACTATAAATCCCCAGTATTTATTTAACTAAAAAAGGGTTTGTGCATAGCTTAAAGCAAGATCCTACCAACAGGGTGCCCCAATCACCCATGACTTTTTGTTTTTGACTGACTGGGTTTGTTTTTGGTAGACATTGATACCCTTTAAATGATTTGACCCAAATTGCAAACTTTTTCAGTTATGACAAGTTGTCGAATTAAATTTGGGATCCCAAATTTAATTCAACATGTAATAGTATAGGAAAGTAGGCCTACTTATATCCATTTTTTTTTGCATTCGTTTCATGAGGAAACAAGTTCAGAGAAAAGACTTCATATGGATGCCCAAGTTAGTCATAATTATTTATTTTAAACTGTTTTAACTCTATTTTTGAACTAAATCTTACAAATATTGCTTTAATGCATTGTTAACTCTTTCGATCCTGAATTACAATATAGGTGTATAAAGCCCATGTCTGTATTAATTTACACTCAATACAAATTGGAACGCATAAGTTCATTTGGAAATGCTGTGGCGTTCCATCGGATCAAAAAGGTTAAGTTTATTATGTCTCTTTCGATCCTGAATTACAATATAGGTGTATATAGCCCATACTGTATTAATTTGCACTCAATACAAATTGGAACGCATAAGTTCATTTGGAAACGCTCTGGCGTTCCATCGGATCAAAAAGGTTAAGTTTATTATGTAAAATGAACATCTAAGGATGGAAAACAAAAGCAGATGTTCCTTCGGTCAGATAACTTATGCAAAAAATGTTTTCATGTAAATTTACGGATTATGAAATTATAGTTTTTAGAATGAGATGATGGAAGAGATTTGAGTCACTTGTTTGATTGTCAATGCAAAATATAACAAGCTTTACCAGAATGCAGTAAAAGTACAAATTTATGCAGTACAAGGCCAAGCCCTTAGTGCTGGTTCATGAATTCTAATTAAGCTTTATAATAGCTGCATTTAATTAATGATCTGGTTAGCTTTATTCATGTGCAAAATTGCTTTTATACTGATCACACAATGGCTTCATTTAAAATGAGCAAATGGGTTTGGGACATCAGGGTCCACTCATACAGTGTGGCTGGGGGAAAAGTTAACAACTTTGCGACAAAAATTTGTAGCTTTAATAGATAGTCAAAGATGATGTAAAAATTGCATTTCATAGTCCATGACATTAACTTTAAATGAAGTTTGTTTCATTTCAATGGGTAGTCTAATACTCAATAAGATTTTATTCAAGGGGATCTTCAAAAATTGTGAAACTGGATGGTCTCCAAATGCTATTTCAGTACATTGGCAATGCACTCCTGATGCATTGAAAGAGCATCGTGAAAGCATCAAGAGCCAAAGTGGGACCAGGTCATAAACAGAAAGGAAAGACAGGAGGAGACGGAGATGCCCTAACTGCCTGTTACACCCAGCTATGTCATGTGTGAAACCGCCAGTATCGTCAGTAACGTACTCTGAGAGAAAACATAGTTCTACACAAAAAAGTCAAAAATGTACACTGGACTTGATCACCAATTTCAACGGATTTATTATTTACAAACATTGGTTGGTTTATATTTAATATATGAACAGAACATTTGGTTTGATTCTCATTTTAACATCGAGGTCAATGGGCGGATTAATTTTGTTCAAAATCAATTTTGACAACCCCCCAACCCCCCCCCCCCCCACCCCACCCCCAAGGAAAGATAAGAAAAATTATTTTTATACTTTAATACATCGATGAAAATCAACTGTGTGGTTTCTACATGATAAAATATAATAATGACTAAAAGAAGCAATGTGATATATATCTTATTTTAAAAACTTGATTTTAAAGATTTTCAATGGATAAAATATAAATGGCAAAACTGAGATGCAGGTAAACTCTCCTATAGATGTTCTATTCTACTAGTCTAGTCAGATGCTTCTAATGTTACATCCGCTTAATAGTATATCTGTGTTAACCTGGCTGGTTAACATTAAACATCAATATCTTAATTAGTCATGACAGGACTGCAGATCCAGCGATTGATGAAGTACTATGTTAAACCGGATATGTATTGCATAGGTATGATCGTCTGTGTTTTCCAGATTTGTAACCTGAAAAGAAAAGAAAAAATACAAAACAATGATATCCGTCTAATCAAAAATATTTATTTAAGAAAAAAAGTACAGTTTCAAATCAGATAAATTTAATAGATGGTGTTGACACTGTTATACATTGCACATTTTTGTGTACCAATAACTGCTAACTTTTTTTTTTAATATGGATCATGTTTTAAAGTCATTTTATTCAAATAACATAAAAATACTGCATATTCAAAGATATACCTACAAAAATACAAAATTTAAACGTTGCACAGAAAGTAAATTTACAAGGCAGCAACACTATTTAAAACAATGAACTGCTATATAAAATCATGTACCTTTGGGACTTGTGGGGAAATTGAATTCTGAGGTCGTCAATAGATAGATTCATTAGTAATTGACCGTGTAGTTAATGAAGGTATTTGATTGAAAACCTTGAAATATATTCAAATATCAGGCATTGCTCTAGTCAATATCTTCAATTTTGGCTTTTGTACATGTATAATAATTGTAAAATAATGAATTGAATGCAAGAGTAAAAATGGTTCCTTTATCTATAATTTAATTTCAGATTTTAAGTCTAATTTAAATTTGTTTACAAACTTTTAAACCTTGCTTTCATATAGTAGATATTTTCCCCAAAATTCATATGTCATAGATTTCATTTATGTGTTAGGTTTGTTACATTTGAATATGAACAGTCTAGACATGTTATTCTGTCATTTTGTGAACCTTTTATATCAAAATAAAGTCAGCCTTGTATGCTTGTTAGATTTACTCAGAGAGGGTGCACAGGGTGTGTCATTGCAAAAAGAAGAGGTACTGTTTTCCTCGATGATGAAATTATCAAAATTACAGATTTTTCACCATATTTTCTGTAATATATCGTTAGAATTTGGTTTAGGGTCAGTTAATAAAGGTTAGCTTTAGCATTTGGGTTAGGTTTAGGGTAAGCAATAGGGTTAGAAATTTTGAGCATTAGAGTTTGTTTACTGAAAATTTTTACAAGTCAATGTAAAATCGTAAAGGGAAAAATGTATTCTTCTTGCTGTGTTATTGATATCTGATATCAAGTCATCATTATTTTTTGTTAACATAATAATGTCAACCGTGTATACTTATTTATAGCCCCATGATTTTACACTGAGGAAGAGTGCACCATAGATGTCATGCCCTGCACCCATCATTTTGTGAAAGCTTTTTAAAATGTCAACCTTATATACTAGTTTGATTTACACATAGATTGTGCAGCAGATATCAGTCTATCAATTTGTGACTTTTTATAATGTCATTGTTTTATGTTTGAAAGAGGCCCACCTTAGTATCTCACTTATTTCATTTCATCCCAGACATTTCATCATTTTTAAACAATGTCAACCCTATATACTTGATTTATTTACATGGGGGCTAGAGTTTGTTTACAATAGATTTCATTCCATCAAATGTTGAGATATTTTATAAATATCATCCTTTTTAAGTTTGATTTGATTTACACAGGGGCTCCATCACTTTGTAATTATATCAGCTTTGTATAAATTGTTCAATAGACATCAGCCAAAAATATATATTGTATAATTTTCAAAATGGCATGTCACTTAAAGGGGCATTGGACAAGTTCAGCACCATCCCCAAACATTTTCCCATGCATTTTGAGATTTTTGCATCATTTGAAGCATAAGTGGTAATAATGACAGCAAATTCAAACCCTATATATCAAAATAACTATATTCTTTTATTTTTAATTATCGTTATCGATAACGATAAATACTGCCCTCTAAAGTTGATTTTTTTTCAGGAGATCTGATGCAAACTTGAAACTACAAATTTCTTTTGATTTATCTGCAATCTATGATGTAAAAGGATCGTTTTACAAACAAATTTTTGGCTCTTTCTTGATACATAGCATCAATAATAACGTTAAAGAATAGCCTCATACCCAAAATTAACAAACAAAATAAAATTCATTTTCTTATTTTTTCTGAAGGTTTTGATCAACATTTTCCCAATATCTTGTAACTGACTGTTATTTTCTGATATATGAAGAGTAAATCATCCACAAATAAAATTTCAAAATTTTGACCAATGCCCCTTTAATATCCCATTTTTTATCTGTTCAGTACAAATCATTCCTTTTATGTTTTTAATAGAATCGATATAAGAATATATTCTGCTTTACCTGAACATGACATGGAGTTTATTTAAGTTTTGTCTACTGAAGATAACCATTATGGCCTCTTTCATCCAATTGACTGCTGATGTGCTGTTTCCGGTGCATGAGGGATATTTATGAAAGGAAACATTATAAAATTTCAACATTAAACCAAAATATTCCAGCCAGAATATTTTCCAAAACTGAATCTGTAAGTTGTGGGGGAAAAGGATGGAAGTTACACACCAAGTTATCTTCATTGAATTTCCTCATGCATTATGCTTCTCAATGTTTCTGGAGTGTTGAATTTAGGCCAAAAAAAATTGTTTGGTTGCCCTCCACCGACCGACCCTATTTTTCAGCCCGACCCAAACTTTTTTTATTGAATTTTTTTTTTTTCTAAAAAAATATGCAAAAGTTACCGAAAACTACAAAAGAAATGTTATATTTTTTGCTTTTTTCGATATTTTAACCCTAAAAATGTTTTAGGATGTCCCAAATCACTACAAGAAGTATTTGATTGCTTTGATTTGGGTGTTGCGGGGGAAGTTGTGAAGGCTGGGGTGGCCGATCGACCTAGCAGTCCGTGGAAAATTATTAAAAAAAAAAAAACGACCGACCCTCTCTGAAAAAAGCTGTTTAGGGCAACCAAAGATATTTTTTTTTTGGCCTTAGTCTCTACTCTGGTCTCTACTTTATCATTTACTAAAATAAAAACCACGATGAAAGTGTACTCTGACTCACACATTCAAAATCACCAGGAATCAAACAAGTGTGGCCTAAATTAGCAAGCGTTTCCATGGTTACCCATGATCTCTTGAATAAATACCGGTCCAATTCACGTGGCACTGCCAAAATCGTGTGTCGCTCATTATGTATGATTGATGAAGTCTGGGATTAGATATAAATCAAAGGCAAGTTTGACTTCAAGTTGATCAGTGTGAAAAATAGGATTTGCAGAACGACAATTTGTAAAAATATAAATTAACGTTCATAATTGTTTCCATGTCTGACCCTAAATTTGGGAATCGGGAAAGGATGTTTTCCATTCTTTCTAACTTTACAAATGAATTTTGATCCAATTTTTGGAAATATCTGAAACGGATTTATACTTTGACATCAAAATTACCTTCTTCTTTTTTTTTTTTGGATATATTTTGAACCTTAACCCTTTTGATACGATAGAACGCTGAGCGTTTCCAAAGGAGCTCATGAGCTTATCGCTCATTCCGAAAAATCGGGTGCCAATGCAGTTGAAAAAAATGAAAAAATAAAGTTGCTCAAATATTTTTCTTTTAAGCGTTTTTTATTAGTAAACTAGTCATGGACAATGAATCCAAGTGATTTGTCAACACCACTTCTATATTTTTTCTGTTACAAAGACTTACCCATTTTTACGTGGTGGGCTATGGGTGAGCTACGTTACCTGCTCAATTTTTAAGTATTGATACTCGCCAATTTTTTGCATTTGTAGGCAAGTGTATCCTTCATATGCACTGTTAGTGCATAGAAAAGTCATGAAACGGTAGTTATAAGTTCTGTAGAGGTCAGTAGTAACGTAGATCACGGTAACGTAGCTCACTGTTTTTGCATGTTTTAATGCACAAAACATACATTAGACCATTTACTCAGTAAATTCTAATATAAACGAAGTAGTAGTGTATATCTCTATCACATACTAGAATGCAATTGCTGCAATGCCTATGGTTACTGAGATATATGGTTACGTAGCTCACATTTCTTAACATGGTCGGTTCAAATTTTCATGTTCAACACTTTCTTTCGTCAAACATGAATAAATTTGACATTTTCTATTATGGTTTTCAAATTCACTGGAATGTTTGCTGTCAGCATACTTAAATTTTGTTGGAATTGCTGTTTTTCCCAATCAAATAATGGTATGCCAAACTTAAGTAACGTAGCTCACACGATGTTGGTGGAAAATGAATTTTGTTTTTGAATTATGGAAAGATGTCATCAAATTTGGAAATCATTGTTCAGATACAAAATGCTGATCGTTTATCTGTTTAAAAATTATAATAGGCTTGAAAAAGTATTATATACTAAAAGAAAATGAGCATGTCCAAAAGTAACACTTTTGCAATGGAAACTCATTTTTAGCTATTTTTCATGTTTTTCGCTACTTTGAAGGCATAAATCAGAGTCATAATGGCATTAAAAGTATGACAAACCATATATGACCAAGTAGATTTTGACAAGCTCTACCCGAAAATTGCAGTATTGGAAGAGAAAAAGGCACTGGAAGGTTTTTGTGGACAAAAGAACGTAAAACATGCTATTGGCACCCGATTTTTCGGAATGAGCGTTATGATAGAACGCTCAGGCGTTCCAATTTGTATTGAGTGTAAATTAATTTAGTATAGGCTGTATACACCTACATTGCAATTTGGGATCGAAAGGGTTAATGTACATTAGCAGAGTTTGTCAGTAGAAGAATTGAAAAAATGCATGGAAATACAAAAGTTTCCAAACAGACTGACCCTTTTGATATTTGTTTCCAATTTTGTACAAAACCTTGTTGGTTAACCCTGGATAACTAAAAACCAGCATTTAGCATTTAAAAATTAACACTGGTTGCTTAGAGCACTTGACAACTGTAAAACATTAAAATCACCTTCATCAAACTGTATTCATGAAGATATTTCTCTCTCACCACTTGAGTATTCGTCAGCGGTTCTTTAAGAAAAGCGCTGTGTATCTATAAATTGAAGACTGTCAAAGTCTGACAAGATAGATTGTTTTTGGAATTGCAGTGTAAATATCCTGAGTTCAACTGCGATAATATGGTTGCCAGGAAGGTTTTGTGTAAAGTATAAATTATGACAATTTGATGATTAAATAAGCAAACATAACCATGGAATAATTTAATGTTTAAATATTTTATTTTTTGCTTTTGGTGTTTGAACAGTGAGCTCTATAAGACAATTTATGAGGAAATATATTTTAAAGGTGCATGGACAATATTTCAAGAATTTTATCTACAGGTGATTTACACTATCACTGTTTTTTCATAACTGTGAAGTCTAAAATATTGAGAAAATTCTGATCTAAATTGTCAGAAACGTGAAAAAGCAACATTTTAGAGAACAGTCTCATATTCGTTATTAACATGCCAAACAACATTAAGGGCCCTGTCAACCCTACGTTTTCAGAAATGTTTTATGCTCTGTAACTCAGCAACAGTCCTAATGATTAAATCGAAATAAAAGTATACATTTCTAGAAACAGATTTGCATACTGAACATGATGGTGAGGTCATTTTTGGACCAAAAATCATATTTTTAGGCCCAAAATTGTACGGGAAAGCTAACAAAATTTTGCTTCAATAAAGTTTGAAAATCAAAAATTTGAAAATGCATTCCTAGATATTGCTTTCTAGATTCTAAAAAGCAAAATGTTTTAAAATTTGGACCATTTGTGGACCTTCAGGCCAAAATGACACATTTTGGTCCAAAAAGAAATAGTAAAGAAATATATACTTTTATCGGATTTAATTATATATCCATTGCTGACTTACAGAGCAAAAAGCATTTCTGAAAACAAAGGGTTGACAGGACCCTTAATGTTGTTAGGCATGTTAATAACGAATATGAGACTGTTCTCTAAAATGTTGCTTTTACTTCACAGAGTGCTAGTAATATAAATTAAAGAAAATTCAAATTTTCATTGAATCTGCTAATAAAGTCAGTTTTAAGATTTCAACTCTTGGGGATATAGTATGCAAGAAAATGTAAATATTTTAATATATAGGGGTTGAATTTGACAATAAAACTTGCATGCTTCCATTATTACCACTAACACTTCAAATAAGGTCTGGGAAAAAAGTTTTGGGATGATGCTGAACTCGTCCAATGCACCCCCTGGCCCTTTTAAAGTAGCAATTTAAACTTGTTCTTGTCGTTATCAACTAATCAGTAACCATTGATATTAAAGTATTTTTAAAGGCCCTCCCCTCCCTTTTTTCTCAGAATACTGTATACATGATTTCAGTCTGATTTAGGCCTCTTTTCCACTGAAATAAGAAATGCAATTTGGGATAAAAGTGTAAATCGCCCAAGGCAGGGACTGAAATGTGAAATTTCTAGGCGAGCATTAAATGGCTCCCCTGCAGATTTTTAGGTGAGCATAAAGAGAGCAAAACAAGGGCTTAAAGCAATAAAGATCAGAAACCTTACATTCTATGAGGAGCACCAAATTGCTCACCTAGAGCAATAGAGGAGAGCAATTAAGAAGAGCAAAACTCTGTACCGCCTTAAAAGACAGCCGCTGCCAAGGTGACGAAAAATGGAAACCTAGTTTTTACTGACCCCACTAGTTCAGATGTTGTGGTCAGTTATACAAGTTCTTTGAAAATCATATAAAATTGACAATTTTCAGTCAAAATGTATAAAGTTTAAGTGGTGTTGTTTTTTTCTAATTTGTGAATATTTTCCACTTTTTCTGCTAAGTTTTCACACATTTTTGGGAGTTCTTTTTACCTCTTAGAAAAAAATACCCCACTGAACACCTTGTTTGGAAGGTCTACCGCTAGTCTGGAAAACAGGCTTTTATTTGTTGCCTCGATTTGATTTTTTTCATGAAAGTAGAGTTGCATAGCATCTTTAAGACTAATGTGAAGCAAACTTCTACATGCCTGGCTCTCTTGTTGACGCTTGCTATAGGTGTGTGCCCCCTCCAAAGGACCAAAATTCATGGGGTGGCCACAAAATTTAGAACTTTTTAACTTTTTTTCTCTCCGAAAGGCACAGACCTTATTTTAGGGAATTAACTTTGATAATTATGTACTGGCATTCTGGTATATACTAATAATTAGAGCGACTGTGAAATGAAATTCACACACACCATAGGTCCATACACTTAGTAATCGGTTTGCTGCCCTCATTTTAATGGTGTATTAATGATTTGTTAAAATACCATCTGTGTTATTGACAGAGCATTACATGTATAATTCACTTCAATTGCATTATCGACAATCATTTATATATCATATATGTGTAACACCATTAATAGTATATTTATACTTAATTTATATGCAAATATTTGATTTAATCGGCTTTGCATGTCTTATTTACCAAGAAATTCAGCAAATTAGAGCTATTAATATGCAATGCTTGTTTCTTGACTTTGAGAACAAGAGTTTCTGGAATTTTGCTCTATATTTCAGTTGTGTTATTTAAGAGATATGCATATGATGTTTTGCTACCAAATCCCTATGCTGGTACCCTCGATGTGGGCGCTTCACTTTATTATGGCTCAGGCTGCCCATCATTGCAGGTAACGGTTGATCATAATTAGTCAAAACTTTGACCAGTAGAACACCTTGGTTGCTCACTTGTCCTTAATCTTACTATACGTGGCAATCATTCGTGAGTGGAAGGCTTGGGCAAAGAGGTTGATAAAATGGCGATGTTTACATGCGCGACCAGATCTGACTCTCCAATGCGTTACACATGTTATGTGTTTGACGCGCTAAACAACTGCTGCCAGGACACGGGTCAATCAAGTGCCAAGATTGATTAGCCATTACTGGCGTCTTAATTGGAAAAGCCGTTGGAGACTAGCGTAC
>JXSR01S001014.1:91508-101580 GCA_000969725.1 Ophiothrix spiculata | reverse complement strand
ATTTAGAATATTGTCCCTATTGGGGCTTGAACTCTCTACCTACGTATTTAGAGTCCAAGGCCGATATTCAAGAAACACTGCTAACTCTAGTTGGCTGCTAACTCTTTGTCTACCTGTCAAATTATGACAGGTATACAATAGGTTAGCAGCCAACTAGAGATAGCGGTGTTTCATGAATATGGGCCCTGAATACCAACCCCAATTTTCAAATTTCGAGAACAGATTTTTTCTTTACAATTTTGACAGGCAAAAACAAGTATTTTTTAAAAACTTATGAAAATGCTCTAATTAAAGCTTAAAAGTGTAATTAATCCAAAAAAGTCCAAAACAATTACACAGAAATGGCTCAAATTGAGAGATACAGTGGAACCTCGTTAACACAAAATCTGTTTTAACACAAAAACCCTGATAACACAAAATGTTTGTTGGGTCCCAAGTATTGATTTTCTATGTGAAATCAGATGGATAACACAAAATCCTGATAACCCAAACTAAACTCTTTGGCCCAAGGGATTTTGTGTTAACGAGGTTCCACTGTAATGGATTTTCTACATCATTTAAAAATATTATCTAAAATCATCCATATTCAGCTCATATTTTGGCTTTTTTTACATTTGTACAACTTTTAATGGCTGAGAAAAATAAAAAATAGATATATTTGACCCTTCCTCTGAAAGAGCATCTATGGTCAAAAATGTTTTTGGCATTCCTGTGACATTTGCTGTTGAGTTTGACAGAAATATGATATTTGACAAAAATCATTGATAGCAGAGTAATTATATCGTCTACAATTTTCTACATTTAAGTGTGAAATTTTATTTTGAATTACGGACAACCAAATTTCTGACGGACAACCAAAAATTACAACCTAGTTGTCCGTGGGACAACCATGTTTTTTTCCTTAATTCGAACACTGGATAGCAGTAAATCATTAAAATCAGTTTTGCCAAAATTTGAAATACTCTGCCCAATTACAAAACATTACAAATTATTAATCCATTTCAAATTATTCACCCAGCTCATTATATTCTAGAAACACTGCACTCCACCCATATCACAATGAATAAGCTTATCAACACACAACACAGTGCGTACTACACAAACACCGAACAGCTGTTTACTAGACATGCTCAGTCAATTCGCCACAGAAGAGAACTGTCGGACGGACGGACACAAACACTGTATAATGTGTGTAAACTTGAACACCTTTAGATGAATTCTTCACATTTAAACAAATTCTGTTTTAGATGGTTATATTCTATGTGGAAATATCGTGTGTGAATTCAGCAGCTGGATCATAAATGAGATATAATGGTGATTTTGTGTGGCATATGTTTACTAGAACGGATGCAAGGAACTACCCTTCGGAGTATCTTATTTTGCTGTAATGTCTCAGGTTTCGTCTTGAGACCAAGTCACCTGATCATGTGTACTTCTTTCGTGGAAATGATAACAGTGTGCCAAAGATATATTTTGTGAATGGATGCCTTTTTAAAGGTTTCTGGATTAAGCCACAGAATCTTGTGCCAAGGATTTATAATTAGTTGATGTCATCTTATTATGATTTGATGTCTTTTCAAAAATGGTTGCTTTTTTTAGATCAAATCACATGATTTTTGGATTCTTTCTTTGAATAGTAGCTGTGTCATATGTGTTTTGTGAAAAATGTCTTCTGGAACAGGTTTTGTGTCTAGATCCAAGCCACAGAATATTGTGCCAAGGATGTATTTTTGTGATTTGATGTCTTCTCTAAAATGGTTGCTTTTTAGATCAAATCATCTGATCTTTGGAATTCTTTCCCAGAATATTAACTGCTTCATGTGTTTTGTGAAAAGTGTCTTCTGACACAGGTTCGTTTTAGATTCAAGCCACAGCATCTTGTGCCAAGGATGTATTTTTGTGATTTGATGTCTTCTCAAAAATGGTTCAAATCATCTGATCTTGAGAATTCTCTTCCTGAATAGCAATTGTGCCAAAGATTTGTTTTGTGAATGGATGCGATATAAAAAGAGTTTCTAGATCAAACCACATTATCTTTTGTGCCAAGGATGTAGGCCTAACAGTGAACTGGATGTCTAGTCAAAAATGGGTTACTTTTTGAATCAAATCACTGGTCTTGTGCTGTGTAATTCTTTTCTGTGATATGGTAGATGTGCTAAGGATGATGTATTTTGTGAATGATTTTTTAAGTTTTGAAGACGTTTATGATCAAATTACCATAATTTTGTGTCATTTATTATCTAAATTTCAGTCACGATGAGGATTTTTGTGAATGGTTCTTCCAAATGTTCTTGTATTGATTGTGCTATCAGAAAGACATAAACATGTGAATGTGAACTTTAAGTTGATAACTTGCTATTAACTTACTCCTTTTCATGTCATTGATATTTTTGTCCCAGAATCTTATTAAAATTAGTTGATAAACACTATATGTGGGCTGCTATGGCAAAATGAGAAGAAAGTCACATATCTATATTTTGAATAAATGGCATCTAAAGTGAAAATAGGGTGAAAAGTAAAATTTCGTTTTTTGACATAAAAGGCCTTCATGCATAGATGTTTACCTATACCCAAAGTTTTGAAGGTCAACTTTGCCGGGAAGTGCAATTATTCACGGTTAATTGATTGTGTGTTGCTATTATACACTGTAATAATCATTATCTTTGAAATCAAATTGCAGCTAATTTTTATTGCAATATATTCAATGGATTGCTTTGGATTTTGATCTCTAAATGAAGAATGGAGAAAGAAAGTGTGGCATATCATATATCATTCAAAAGCTGAGATTATAGAGAATTAGAATATGTCATAAATGCAATTTTGAAATTTGTGACTTTCCTCTCATTTTGCCAGAGCACCCCTCATATTGTAACAACTTACAAGGAGTTTGGATATTTCCTGGGGTCTTTTATGTGTTATCAGAAAGACAATAGATGTACTTGGTCTAATTACACAAGTTTGGTGTCTGAGATTACTTCTTATCTGAAAAGTAGTTGTTGTCCAAGGATGTTGTTATGCCTATTTTGTGAATGAATATTTTGAAGTATCAGTATTGACAATTGTACAAAGTATGACTTATTATACTGAATAAATATCTCTTTATCCAGTTTCTAAAGGTGTTTGTAATTAATAGTATGCTTTGTGTTGGCTAATCATCTGAAGTACACACTTAAATGAAGATATTGTACCATTGATATGTGTTTGGGAATAGAATTTTTGAAATTCAATCTTTTATTATCAGTAAGACAATGTATGAACTCGTCCTAATTACATCACTACACCATACACCCAAGGATATCTGTGATTGATTGCACTTGTACTGCGTTTACCAGTTGATTTGTCTTTTGAGTCTCAACCGTTTACTATATTCATATAACTTGACTTAAAGCAATACTATTAAGTGTTAAAAATGAAGCGCCCCCTGTCATCCATGACTTTTGATTTTTTGGGCTTATTGGGTTTGTTTTTGGTAGATATTATTACCCTCCAAACGATTTGGCTCATAGATGCTTACTTTTTCTGTTATGGTCATTTGTTGAATTAAATTTGGGATCCCAAATTTAATTCCACATGTATTGGTATAGGAAAGCACGCATGTGCTTTTTATCCATTTTTTGATGGGAAAACTTTTTTTTCACAAAATATACTTGAAAACGCTTTTAGATAGTCAGATTCCTCCATTTTATGCTGTTTTTACTATAAACCATTTTTGATCAAAATCTTATAGTATTGCTTTAATTTTCATTATTTTTTTAGTGAATAGAGATAACAAGAAATGTACTTTGTCAAAAATATATTCAATTTGAACATATTGTAGATGTGTAACTATTTTATTCACTAGAATTGATTAACTATCTAAAAGTAGTCGTTGGATATAGTTCCCATTGGGGTTGAACACTTGCAATTGAATGGTTTTAACTAAATTTGGATATTACATTTTAAATTTATCAAAAAGTAAAGCTTAGTTAAGTGTCTTAATTCTTAATATTTTTTGAACTTGGAATATGTTATACATGTAGTACTTGGAATGAAGATTACACTTGCTGAAAATATATTTCAAGCTGGTTCATTCACAGTATGATGTGATCAAACCTTTTGACAAAGTTCTGCATTAAGGGAATTGCAATAATTGTTGTGTATATTTTGTAGGTTTTTTTAACCTCCATCGTACATATATGTGAGTATTAGAGACCTCAATACATCTTGATACCACATTGTAGGATTGTTATTCTTTCCTTCATTTAGTATTCATGAAACGGATATTTTTCTCCACGTAGATATACTTTCTTGAATATTTGCTTGCACTGCGAGACTTTTTAACCTCATGTACAACACCACATGCGTATGTGCCAGTCACTTAGGATACGAGACACCAGGACACATTTTATTCTTGTTTTCGAATTCACACAAGCATTTGGCAAAAGAGCTTTGCTAATTGCATTTTCTTTTTCAAATGTTTTATGTGGAGTACAGGAATTCCCTTTTTATTCTGTTTTAGGTTTGGTTTTCTATTGTGATTTCTATTATGAACTAGTTATAATGGAAACTTTACAAAGTAAAAAGAAATATGAAACATCTTCAACAATGGAAGTATGACAGGACAAGGAACATAAATATTAGTTCAATTTGCCTTATACACATGGTTTGCATCTTGGATTGTAGTAATGGATGTTTTCTTTGCATTTGCTCTTGGGATATTAACCTTATACTTGTACTACTCCTTCATTAGCAAATTTGCATAATGATGGTTTGTGAATTAACTTGCGTATTATATTGACATTTTAGATTAACACTGCTCCTTGAATAACTTTAGATTGTTTTATTTTTGTTGTTTGAATTCTTATTTGATGTTAAACTGTTCATTCATTATGAGGTAGAGACATGGGTAGCACTTTGCCCAAAATGTAGAAAGTCCCATGGTAATTTAAAGCATGCAGCTAGTGCTAATCAATAGAGGATTTCCTTTACTATAGATTAGTTATATGATTTGATTTTAATCTATATCGGATGTCCATTTTCAATTTCATATTGATGAGCTCATTATATCCCCGGGTTCTATCCCTTTACACTTTCAACTTTTGTATCTGATGGTTAATAGACACTGTTCAGAACATGTATAAGTATTCTCAATTTCATTTAAATTAAAATCACTTTTGTATTTAACACCTTTCTGGTTCGAAGTGGTTTATTTGATTAAGTGATACACTGACTATCACCATGCAAGTTTCTTTTTAAAATTTAATGTTAGGCTGTGAACAAGTCAGAAATGAATAGATGAGGATTTCAGAGGTCGATCTAGCTAAGAATAACACAGTTTTCTTTTCAGCAAGTTTGGCTTATTCATGTTGCCCTTTGCAAGTATTCTGAACACCTATATTAAACACAGTATATATGCCTTGTATAATTCACATCTCAGTATATATCAAACCATCGACCTTAAAACTCGAGCAATTCGCTTTGAAACGGGTTAAGTCAGTTTGACGTCTGGCCACGTGGAGTATTTTAACTTGCACAGATTTATTTTTATGAAATGGAATAATTGAAGTGTAGTCGCTTGAAATGTCAATGTATTCAGTTCTTTGAACTTGTGATTGCAGTGGAAAAATGGAGATATATTTTGATAAAAGATTAAAATAGTGACGGGACAGTCGTCTGAGTGGATATTGATTCCCAATTTGAAGTCGCTGTTGGATCAAGTTTACTGTGTAATAATTGTTTATGTTGGATAACGAATATTGTAAAGATTTTCAATTTGGTTATTGTTGAAAAACCAGTCATATTTAATGGGTACTTCTGCTGAAATACTTGAAGAGAACTTGTTTAACTAATTGCAAAACTCAAATGACTGAAACAAGTGGTGCGAGCGACAGTTGTCTGTGTAGATAATGTTTTCTCATTTTTAGTGTCTGAAATATTTTACTTTGCCATATGGAACGAGGATGAGGAAATGTAGAATTGTATTTCAGCGATTTGGACTAGCTCTAGTTCAGAGCTGAAAATAGACTGAAAAGATTTGTAATACTACCCTTTCTATACCATTAGTATCTGGCTCTTCTAAATACTGTACTGGAATTTACCCTAGGATTTTTGACCAAATTCTCATCTTGATTTTTTACTCCGGGTGGGTAGAACTCGGGGGGGGAGGATAGAACTCTGTATAGAACAGCTGCTTTGTATAGACTTGTCTGAAGACCAACTGTTATCATTTTAAAATCTCATTCAATGTAGACCTAGTATTTTTGGGCCTAAACCTGGTATTTCTCAAACCAAACATATTTTGAAATTAAAATCAAGCTCCTCAGAGCTAATTTGGAAAAGCTTCTTGATATTTTTTGTCGATTGTCAATCACCTTGTTTGATCATCACCATTGTTTGAAAATGCTGTAAAAAATAACAAAACTTTCCTCAATGTGTATTTGTATTGTTTTCCTTTTTTCAAAATCTAAATCAATTTGTTAGTACCATTAAAGGGCCTAGTAATAGTAGTACACACTATATACAAATTTATACATATTTTCATGTGTTGGTTCCTGTTCATTTGATCTGTGCTTACCCGGAGGGGGAACTCACATTGACATGTTATATGTAGGGCCTATACAATATGTGCTTTCCTTTGAGGTGGTTTTTCACAGATGTTGGTATTTTCATAGATGTTGGTATAGTGATCGGTAGTTTTTGTCTCATTTGACACGCCCAATTTGCCTAAATTGGTTGCATTTTGGAAAATGTGCTCAAAAAGCATCCAATTTAGGCAAAATTTGATGTTTTTTGTCAAAAGTGTTTTGGAGTAAAAAAATATAGAGATTGTCCAATTTTCAATATTCTGCAGGATACACATAACTATAAAAAAAAAAAGTCCCCCACCCCTGGTGCTTAGTCATGTATGGGCATTCATCTGTGATTTTTCGGAATACATTGGTGATTTTATGTGTTTTTCCTGAAAGTCGAAATCTTATTTTATTAGATATTCAAAGGTCTTATGTGTTTTTTATGTGTACATGCAATTGTATAAGGATTCAGAACTTCAAAAGAACATAGCAAACCTTCGAGTTTATAGGCTAATTAAGATATAAGATTCTCTTGAGAACTCAATCAAGAAAATATAATGTTGAGTTCGAAAACATTATGGACAGAATTTCAACCATTTAGGGAATAAAATGCAACTAATTACTTCATTAACTTTTAACAAAGTAGTAAAATACCTGAAGAGAAGTGAGGATTTATTTCATGGATTTTAGTAAGGAAAGATGATTTTCACACTTGTTGGATATAAATGACTACAATTCATAAGGATTTGCAATTAACTCAGTTTGCCTTGCTTAGTTGGTGTATCGCCAGGACAGGTTCTATTTGATGTATTTTATCATCTTTTTCACATATATTTTGGTTACAGTGTAGTCACTTGTTATGTACTTATGGGAAATTAATAGCTCCAGTATGTGTCGATAGCATTGCTCATCTTGACATCAGTGTGAAATCTTATCTTATGCAGAAAGCCAAATTTTATAGCCGGAATAAGGAAGTGACCTTTCTCAGCTTGGATTATGCATATGTGATGGACCGAATTGACTTTCTCAGAATTCTGATGCTTTTCCCCATTTGATAAATGAGTGAGAGCTGTCTACTGAAGAAAGCAAATTCTGATAGCATATACATTAAAAGCTGTCTTCAGGATGATTAGTAGAAATCAAACTGCACAGTTTTCCCTCACCCAGACCCAGCAGATGGAGATCTTATTATATTCATCTATTTTTGTATACAGTCTGCCTCTCCCATCAACATTGTTGTAATACTGGATGATAATATTGTCCTTCCTTTAGATTAAATTTTGGTAAGCCAATTAAATGCATTCTTTGTTAGCTAGCCTCTCATCTCTAATTAATTATTGTGCCGGGTGTATTGTGTGAAATATTGAATTTTGAAATTGTCTACAGTAGAAAGCAATAATTGAATTCTTGCTTTTCTCAGTAATGTATAAATATCATCTTTGGAGTAGGACCATCAAGTTTTTTTGTTTTTCATGGACATTTTCTTAACAGTTGTCTATGTGATCCACACAGTTTATTTGTGTACTGTGCTGTTTACCCGAGGAGGAAAATTAAATATTTTGTAAAAAAAAATGTCTTATGTGGCTGAGATTTCAGTTTTGTTTGAGGATGTTGGAGATGGTCTGTTCTGGCCTTGTCTTTTTGCCAGAGTGAGGTTCTGTTGGATTTATAAAAGGATTTTTTTTCTGATCATAAAAGAGTATGATTATCATTTCACATCATTTTCTCGCAAAATGTTTAACTCTTTTATGAGCTGCACTTCACTCTCTATAAGAGTTGAATGTTCTCTCTTTTAGAGATGAATTATTTACACAATTATTTTCAAAGTGAACAGAATCTTGAAATGGATAGTATGAGTGATTTGTCTCTTAAACAATGGACCTCAAACTCTTACGTGAGATGTGTAGCTTATCTAAGAGTCGAATTTTACTCTTTTGTGTTTACTCCTTGGCTCTACTCTTTGGCTTGGTGGTTCTCAATTTCTCAAGACATAATTATCTGTCTTGAAAAGTTGACCTTACTTACATATTTTGTTCCTACACAGAGAAGCTGCCTTTCTCATCAACATATTTCTCATGAATATTCTAACAAACGTGGCACCTAATTTACGAAGGAGACTTAATTGTCAAAGCAAGTCATAATTAGATAATTTTGGAGTCTGCTATTATAACGAGACTTACTAAATATGGTATTCCATGGTACCTCATAGACTAATTTGGATAACTGATAATAGATTTGCTTCAATTGTGTTGGAGGCTGACGCACAATTTTCAGTGGATGCACAGATGTTCAACCTCCTAATGGATGATGGGGAATATTCATTACTGATTTATGGTCTTCTTTTACCATCTCGGAAATTTTTATAAGAACGGGGAAGATGTTTATTAGTGGCAGGACTATTTTTCAAAATGTGGTGTGCAAGATTGGAATTTAGTCGCGACTGATTTATGAACTAAAAACGTCTACCATTGCAACACTTGGAAAGATATTTATTAACGTGACAAAACCCTTTATTCAAGATGTTATGAGAAAAACAGAATTTATTCATAACTATAACTGATTAAGGGAATATGGACTTCTACCATCTTTAAAGTTATAAAGTTTTAACTATTTGAAACATATTGAAGGCAGAGAAACATTTTTAAGATGTGTGCCAGAGCAGAATTTATTCATATTTCATGATTTATGGATTAAGGACTTCTACCATATTATAACAAGGGGAAATAATAATTAGTGAGAGAAACATTTTCCAAGATGCTGAGAGCAAGATCTGAGTTGTCCAATTTTTGTCAGTTGATGAACCTTGTAAAGGAGATGGTGGTTGAGAGATGGGCAGTAGTCCATGCCTGGTCATGCTACAAAGAGGTAAGGATTAGAACAAAACTGGTATTGACAAGATGAAGAAGCTTGGTCTAAAGATCTGGTTTTTAAAATTCTTTTCTTGCATACTTTTTTTGTTTAAAGGTGTATGTTCCTATTTTAACATGTGTATAATCTACTTTTAACTGATTGACCGTGACCTCTGAAATGCATTTTGTGAGGTTTCACCCTCAGTTTGCTTGTTTACTCTTCAGAGGCAAGACAAAGTATGCAACCCTAGGGATGAGGCTGTTATGAAAATACATAAGAAACAGAAAATAGGTATACCAAATAAGTTTACACATTTTGCTATATCTCGAAAACTATTTGGAATTTGGATGTAAAATTTTGGATTTACAATCAGAGAAATATAGGCTTTCATTTGACACCAAAAAATGCAATACTTACGGTTGAGCACTGAAGATGAGAATGTGATCGGAACCTACAGCTTAAAGTATTTGTTGTTCTATATTTAAAGGGGCAATTCATGATTCACTTTTCACCCTCAAGGTCACCTCTATCAAATTTGATTTTTTTAGCTTATAAGAATCCTCAAGTGGTATATGTTACGATCCCCAAACCATTCTCTCATATGTGCTTGCATTTTTGAGAAAAGTGAGAAAATGTGTCATTTAACTTAAGGTCAAAAAATGGCCAAAAATGGA
>JXSR01S001014.1:80470-91054 GCA_000969725.1 Ophiothrix spiculata | reverse complement strand
AACCATCAAAATAACTTCTTCTTTTTTTTTAAGTTTTGAAGATATCCTGACTTTCACCTAGTGTAATGTTGAATAAAACTAACATTTCAATGTTTATACTTTTCTGTTGTGTAGTACAGTCTATATATAGTTGGTTTGTTGTAGAAATCAAATGTATATTTTGTTATCTTGTGATCCATATATGTTCTTAGCAGCCTTAAGGCCAAGTAAAATAAATTATGTGTTTTATGTCCAGATTTTTTCCCAAAAAAATTGGTGTGGGAGGTCATTATTATTTATTTTTCTTTCAAAAGTTATTATTTATTACTGTGTAAAATATTCCTACAGTTTTGTTGATACATGTACATTCCAAAACTTCAGAGGTTCTTCTAATTATTTTGTAATTTCCCAAATGCTTTATCCCAGGTTTGAAAAAGTGTGGGAAATCTGTTTATAAATTATGATCATCAAACACATTTAAGTATTTATTTTTAGCACAACAGTTTCAAAAGCAACATTATGGAACAAATAAGGAAAATTAAAAAGATATATAAATCTTAAAAAATAGAGAGACCAGGGACATGAACACATATATTTTTTTTTATATGGCCTATTTTCAATCAGACCAAGCAGTCCCGCAAATAAACAATCTTGCCTAAACAGATCATCATACAAGTTTTATCATTATCTAAACAGTTAGTGCTACTCATGTAAATATTTCATTCTTGGAGCATTTCATGTGACTGAAATGCGATTGCGAGTTTACCAAATTCTGAAACGTGAGTAAACAATAGGCTATTGTTATCACCTTTTAGTTGGACTACCACCTTGACACTTATTAAGAATACACCACCAGTCTTAAAGGTATTTGCTCAACCTGTGGTAGTTGATCAACTTTTATTTTTGCTTGGAATTTGTGAGTAAGACTGTATCAGGTTTTGATGATTGTTTGATTCTGTGGTTTTATTCATTTATCTGTAAGAAACACCCAAAGAAAATCTGACCAGAATTTTGTAAAGAGTATTCACTTGGGACACATGTCATTCAAATTCCAAAAAAAATGAAATTGGATTGCTTCAAAATTGAAACTACTCTCTTTTCAGAGAGATATCCATATCTTTTAATCAACAGCAATATTAGTGGAAAACCCGGGCAGGGTTTTTCATCTGGACGTCAGGATTTTTTCTGAAAATAAGTCTTTTTATTTTTTTTTAAATTCTGTACTATACAACAGGGCATATTTAAAGCGCTATTTCATAAAGATCATGGCACGTGAAACCACATAAAATCAGAAAACTGAGCAAAAACACAATACATTTATAAACATCTATAGCATTTTTGAACCAGTTGCAGTGCAAGGATTTTCAAACTGGGGGAAAAGGAAACATCTGGGGGCAAAACTTTACGGAGCAAAATGGATAGAGGAAAAATTATGGAATTTTTCGTAATCCGCACAAAATTCTGATAAATCTCTTAATGGTAAATTGAGCCCGGGGGGGGCACTCCCATATGTTGGCACGCGTCATGCTCCTGTCGATAGCCCCCTTTTTTTTGCTCCGCTCTCACCCAATGCCCTTATTATTTTGAAAGTCAACCTTTTTTATGGTGACTCTTATCCATAGCCCTGATTTTTCGAGAACCTACACCGAATGACCCCCTTTTTTCGCTAAATTTGTTGATTTTACGAAAATTGGCCTTATTTTATTCAAAAACTGACACCGAATGACCCTGTTTTTCGCTCTTGCCAACGAATCGCTCGAAATGACCCAGTTTTTTTACCCTCTACACCGAATGACCCCCTATTTTTCAATGTATTTCTCCCCTATTGCCCCTACATTTCGCTAAATATTGTTGAAAACATGAAAACATGCCTGACGCTCGTGTTCACGCAGGTGTTTTGAACGCTCACATTCAAAATTGAACACTGACGTCTGAGTCTGATGTGTTCAAATTCAAATGTTTGAATATGTGTCAGGTGTTAGACAAAATTTTGAAATTTTGTTTGTAGATGATTTACACTTCCTATGTTAGAAAATAATTGTCAATACCAGATATCGGGAAATTTTTGATCAAAACCTTCTAAAAAGTCAAACATTTTATTTTATTTGTTGATTTTGGGTATGAGGCTAATCTTTAAACGTATTTATTGATGCTATACAGTGAGAAAGAGCCAAAGATTTGATTGTAAAACATTCCTTTCACATCATAGATTGCAGAAAATTCAAAAGAAATTAGGAATTTTCATCAAATCTCCTCAAAGGACCAATTCTAGAAATTCAACTATAGAGGGCAGTATTTATCGTTGTCGACAACGATAATTAAAAATAAGAGAATATCTAAATATTTTGATATATAGGGTTTGAATGTGACAATGAAACTTTGAATGCTGTCATTATTACCACTAACACTTCCAATGGTGCAAAAATCTCAAAATGTTTGGAGAAAAGTCTGGGGATGAGGCTGAACTTGTCCAATGCCCCTTTAAAAAAGTGTAACAAATCAAATTCAAATATTTGTCATATTACACGTTCATAGGAAACATAAGAGTAGCTTTCTTATAATGATGGCTCACCCTGAAAGGGGGGGGGGACTTTGCAGATTATATCAATGTTGATTTTATCATTTCATATGTTACAGCATTTTCTAAGCTTTAAAATGACACCTTACTTGTTGAAATTGATCAAGGCGATCAAATTTTACAACAGAAAATCTGCTGGAAATTCTTATTATTTTCTTTCCGCTGCCTATTTTCATCAGTTTCTTAAAAAAGTGTTGTGTCACAAAGTCCCCCTTTTCGGGGTGAGTCATCACATATTATAAACAGCATGCATTGAGACTGTATTGTATGAAGCCTTATTTAGTATCATTTCGTTTTTTTTTTTTAAACAAGCGTGTGTTGTATTTTGTAAACTCGAATTTCGAGTTTAAAAACTCGAAATTCTACTTCTTAGGGCGCGTTCTCACTGTGATGTTTGGTACCAGGTCGTGGTACTCGATGCTACATCGAGCCCACTTCCTTACCCAGTGAGAACGTGTTTTAAGTGGGCTCAGACCTACATCCGAGATCGGTTCCGAGACCACCTCATGTAGGTAGTCTCGGTACCAGGACGTGGTACCAAATGCATAGTGAGAACGCGTTTGTCATCGTAAGTGGGCCCGGCTCACATACACATGTACGGTACTACTGTAGTTTGACTGTTATTACGACCAGATAGCTGTATTTTTTAAATAGCAAATGTCACTTGCATTACTTTGTTTCACCTTTCCTGTAGATTGAATTTTTAAACTGTTTACGTACCACACATGGGAATTTATTTCTTACTTTGTTTATACATGTACAGCATGTTATGTTTTAATTTAATATCATATCATTTTAAGTGTAAGTTCTATCGTTTCTTCAAAGTTTTCATCATTTTAAGTTAGTGTAAACTATATTATGAAGTAAGTGTGCAATCTTGATGTTTTATATATATTTTTATAAGGTAATATTTCTTGTAATTTAGTTTTAAGCCACTAGAATCGAATATATCCTGGTAAGTGGACTCAATACCACATTGGCATTTGGCACGGGAGGTGGTACTTTATTGCGACAGTGAGAACAGGAAATCAATGTGGGCCGAGCCCACTTGTATGTGGACTCAGACCTAGGTCTGAGCTCACATGTTCAGTGAGAACACAACCTAAAACTCGAAAATCGACTTTTAAAAACTTGAAACACGAATTTTGACTTGTCAGAACACAAAATTCGACTTTTGAAACTTGAAAAACTCGAAATTTGTTCTTAAAAGTCTAATTTCGGCTTCTAAAAGCGTTAAACTCGATTTTCGACTTGTTTAAGCCCGAAATTTGACTTTTTAAAGTCGAAAATTGACTTCTAAAACTCGAAAATCGACGTTTTAGAAGTCGATTTTCGAGTTTAAGAAGTAGAATTTCGAGTTTTTAAACTAGAAATTTGAGTTTTCAAAATACAACACACGCTGGATTTAAAAAAAACACGAAATGTTACTAATAAGGCTTCATAGTATTGTGAGTGTCAAAATATGCCATTGAAACCTGACAGAACACTATCATCTTGTGTTTGCAAAATTTGCAGTGTGGAATTTGATAAAGGCAACTTTATATCAAAACGGATGAATGATTTAATCATGTTTTTACACTTCATACTTTTCTGCACATGAATGGTTGGATACAATGTCACAAGTATTTCTCACTTAAAAAGTATTTTCAACCAAACAAATAAATGTAGAGTTATATTATTAGTTTTCAATTTTGCTGCTTATTTTATTTAATAACAAGTATATACATTGAAAAATATAAACATTCATAGCAAAGTTTTGATAAAATTACTACATCATTATAACATTTTATTTGATTTTTCATTCAAGTGAATGAAATTATTCTCACATTGTCAGTATATGTGTACTTATATTTATCTATATATGGACATTCTTTAAAATACATGAATTTTGGAGAAAATACTGTAAAATGTCATTCATATCTATGCACAATAAAATCTAGTTATGTTTTGAACATTTCATTGTCTCTCCATAATGCTACAGACAAATTAAATTACAATTAGTGAGAATATTGCCAGCTGATACTTTTTGAGATTTTGCAAAAATTGAAGTCTTTTGTTTCAAAAGGTTTAAAATGCTTGATTTTGGAATCGAGGGTAGTCCTAATCAGTAAGCCCTATATTGCGTGTAATTTCTTTACCAACAGACGTTACACATATGTTGTAAACATGTTTTTTATCTTAAGTGTATTGCAGTGGGACTAATTATAAGTCATGACATTTTAAATGAACCAATTTGATAGATAAAGACCCTTTTTGGTTTGCCGACATACATATTGATTCATTATTCTGAGTTTAGCATCAAATGTGTTGGGGATGTTTTGTTTGAAACTCTCCTTAACTGTCATGTTCATTTAATTTTCAACTATTTCTATTTAACCATAGACTTACAGAGGAAATACTGGACTATATACCGGCCAATGTAATGGCGTTGTCAGCTGTGGAGGTCAAATTGGGGTTATTTGGGGTCACTCGGTTCCCACACCAAAATCAACTCCATGTGGCAAGATTGGGTTCCGCGTAGAGATTAACCGTGCAAATAATACGTACTTTACGCAAATGATACGCCAACCTGCACGCAAAGCGTGTGCGCATGTTTTCAATTTTCGCGCATTATGACAAGATGCTATGCATCATTGGCAAAAACCTGAATACCTCCAATATTGTCTCCATGCTGGAATAGAAATGGCGCCGAGTCTGATATCTCCACTGTAAATCTATGATTACAGCTTGACTTTAGAAAAAATATATGAAGTGAAAATAACAGGTTTCTATGACAGAAGAGTACAGGCATCGGGGCAAATTTCTAGATTTCTGTGTTGTGTTCAAAATGCACATGATTGTGACCTAGGCTTTATCACCTTGGACATATTTGATATGATGCAATGTGAATGTGACCTAGGCTTTATCGCCAAGTATTTTTAAGGAGATCAATGGAGCAAATTTGCACCAGCTGATTAGTGAAATGCTCCAGGTTCACCACTAACCCTAACACCACCGAACCTCACAAAATCCCATTCCACAAAATCAAGAAAATTGCCTAAGTCCAAATGTGTCATAGACTGAAGTAGGCTGTTATCAAGAAAACGCTGCCCTGCAGCGTATACTCGTTGGCTAGCATCAGTGAATGTTGGATCGGGATGCGTGAGGTCCCGGGTTCGATTCCGGGGGGAACCACCCATTTTTAACATGTAAATTTCTGAGGAGATTTTTAAATGAAGAGGTTCTTAAAAGTGTTAGGGTTGAATTTGTTTACAAAGTTATATACTTCAAGCAATTTTCAGTGAAATTGCTCCAAGTTCTAGAATCCTTGATAAAAAAGTGTGCTTATTAATTATAGGTCATTCGGTTGTAAAATAGTACAATAATTATTAGCGTCAAAACATAGTTCTTTTAAAAGTTATCAAACATTCGGTGCAACAAGTCTTTGTTATTACATTAATTCCAATGCATAGATCTTCTAATTACTAACGGATGCTTGGTGTTGAAAATCACCGAACATTTGACAACAAAGAAAATTTTGTGGTTTATTGATTTTTCATCGCCAAACCTCTGTTATTAATAGAAAATGCATTGGAACTATTATATATCAGATTATAAGGTAACAAAGACTTGTTGCACAAAAATGTCTGATAGCTCAAACGAACTATGTTTTGATATCATTGATGATAACCTACAACTAGCGTCAATCAGGTAGAACATTAAATGATACAAATTTATTCAGCATTTAAATGACAATCTAATTGCTTAGTTTTCTTTAAGGTAAACCAAGAAAACAATTATTTATCTTCATGATAACATAAGGCGCGTTCCCACTGACTCTCGGTTAACGCCAAATTCGCTAGCCTCTAGTCTAAATTCTCGGCTAAGCGCCGTCAGGATGCTACTCATTTCTGTAGCCTCTAGTCTAAATAGTGAATTTTAACCGTAAGACTTTCTAGCGGTTATCTTTCGGCTAAGCTAATCTTGCTTAGCCGAGAGTCTTAACCGAGAGTCAAAACGCCGTGAAGATGCGATCTTTTATCTTAACCGAGAGTCAATGATGTGACCTTCGGCGAAATCGGCGATTGCACACGCCATTCCCTGTCAGCACATAATGCATTTACTTCCATATAGCAGTTTAGCACTGTATTTCTGTGGCAAATATATAAGATATGAAACAGTAATTCTCACTGGTAGAAATCGAGTACGGAATGCACATTTGGAACATCATTCGAGTACACTTTAGTTCAGCTGTAGTGCAATTTTTGTACTAGAATTGTACTGAAATTGTACTTGAATGATGTTCCAAATGTGTACATTTCAATCGTCTTTTTTTTTCAAGTGATAAATTAGTGGAAGACTAGAAAGCTGGATCTGACTTGAACTGTATAACAAGAACTTTACGGCAATAATAATGACAAAATTCTGCACAGATCGGTCTTCTTGTGCAAAGCCTCGCCATCTTTGTTTACTTTTCCGATTCCATATGGCTCATTTTACGGTAAGATTTAGACTCTAGGTTAGCGAAAGTTCTTTGAACTCTTTCGCTAGACTAGAGTCTAAATTCACAGTGAGGACAGACACTCTGGCTTAGCGGTTGGTTTAACTTTAGACGCGAGTCTTCTAAACCAAGCAAAAACCTTCGTGAAAACACGGCTATAGCCTATTAGGAAAATCCGATAATCGTAATCCTATAATAAATTATAGTTGGACAAAAGATTATGTCATAAATTGGGTCTTATTTACATTATTGCACAATGTTTACTGACAAAATAAAACTAAAAATTTTAAATTTTACAGTGACAATTTGAAAATCACTAAAGGCCCAAACTATAAGGTCAGAAGCCAAAATTTGTTTAAACAAATGGACATGAGACCTTTTTGTCTTAATATTCTTTCTTATATGAGACACAAAAAAATATTGATTTACATAGAGCAACTAAGAAACACAGCAATAATCATTGGAAAATGTTAATTTAGGAAAAAAATAGAATTCATTCTTCCTAAGTTTTTTCATTCTTAAATTGTATGTGAAACATGTTTTTGTTTTCACTTGGCCTAATTGTGAAAGTTACAGAAACATCAAAACTGCAGTGATCAAAACCATTTTAAAGCGGTGTCTTGATTTGGAATGATGTGTAGTAGTGTTGACGATAAGAATGCATTTCTTAAAATCTTTAGGTTGGAACTTTACAATGTGAGTACTTATGATAATATTTTAGATTAAGACTCTTTAAGCATTTGTTTCTCAACCTTACCACAGTCAGTACATGCAAGAAAACAAGATTAGATCTAAAAGCTGTTTAGGCCTAATACTAAAAAGTAAAAGTGTTAGTTTTTTGTAGCGTGTAGGCCTACATTGTTTTATTGTAGCATAGGCTTATTGCTTCTTTTCTCCAACATCAAGTTGCTTTTATTTCCCAAAAATGTGATGGCTCACCCCGAAAGGGGGGGACTTTGAAGATGATATCAATTTTGATTTTTTCATTTCATCTTTTGCAGCATTTTCTAAGCTTTAAAATGACACCTTACTTGTTGAAATTTATCAAGGCGATCAAATTTTACAACAGAAAATCTGTTGGAAATTCGTATTATTTTCTTTATTTTTTGCTGCCTATTTTCACCTATATCTTGAAAAGTTTTCTGTCGCAAAGTCCCCCTTTTTCCGGGTGAGTCATCACAAATGTTTGAGCCAAAACACTTTTTACCAAGTCATTCACACTGCTGAATTCTAAATTGACACATCATACATTACCAGTGCTTATATCAAGGACTTTCATACTTTGGGCTACTATGATTTCAAACAGAAATCTTCTCAAAGTCAAACTAGTGTCAGATTATTCCTTGATGGTGTTTAATTTCACAAGTCCTATGATTAAATTTCACAGTTATTTTAGTATATAATTAGTGAAAGTGTAAATAATTACGTTTGATATAAACATGCTGTGCCAGTAGGGTTTCGGACATATCTTGTAACATACAATAAAGGGCAGTATTAAGAGCCACACATACTTCGAAGTGATCAGAAAACGGTGGTTTTCGAAGTGATCAGAAAGCGGTGGTTTTACCAAATCGCCTATACAAATGTGTTTTTTATTCTTTTGGTACCATGTCTGACCATTTTCTACATTTTGTAGCACATACAACTTCTTAGAATATTACAATTGTTACAGTTGCTGAAAAAAGTAAAAAAGTAAGTATACCATATACAGCACCACAAATCAAGGGGTACTTCATGATTTACAGCAATATACTGGCATTTCACATTCTCAATTCTTGCTCTGTTGCCATCAAAAAATAAGAAAGAAGGGTCTTGAACCCCAATGGAAATAAACTTCATTAGGCGCCACACTACGAAATAGCTTCCTTAGTTGACTTACTATACAAAATGGTTTCCTAAAAACAACCTGAAAACTCAATAATAAAGCAACTGCAAGCTGGTTGCTTCAACATTGCCTTTTCTCAATTGATTATAATCTCTTCTAACACAAAATGATGATAAAAGTACACCATCAAGGCAAAATTTTAAAGATACTGGACGCTGAAGTAATAACGCCCCTATCACTGACAGCCGAATTTTGTATTACCAGAATCAGATGCAAATTAAGGGTAACCCTTTAAATTTTACCAAAGTAATCTGGAGATCAAAAATGGCAACAGAGCATTTTTAAATAAACCTAACTCTATAATTAGAACAAGATATCGACCAAACATATTGCCCTTCCATACGTTTTGAGGTCCTCGTTTAGGAGAGGGCAGTCAATTTTGCCGATTTTAGAAATGCCGGATTGCAAACGCTAGTTATTTAGTGTAGTGCATGCATAAAGAGGCTTTTTTAAATTTGGGTTATCTTGGGCTATCACTAGTATTCGCCAGAAAAATCTTTCTTTTCTTTTTGTTAGAAATGAGATCATGAAAAATTAAGAAAACGTTCATCTATACTTTTGGTTACAAGTAAGCGAAGGCTTTAGTAAAGGGTTTTAGTGAGTGCTGCAAAGTTCAACCCCCAGTTTATTGTTCATCTTAATATAAACTTATTTATAAAGCCATACTGGCAATGTAAAAGTCCATTTCCATTGTGCAATGTTCCATTAACACCCAGTAGTATTGACTCTTTGAGCATGAATGGACAGTATATTTTCATAGCCATAACTTGAACCCAAGATTTGGTCAAAATCAGTTGACATCAAGAATTTGGTCTATTGTAACATTTCAGTAAAAATTTGTTCTTGTATAAACGAAAAGATGCGACTTGAATTCACAACTAAGCCAAGAAATTTCTGTACAAAAATATAGGAAAATGCATTTTTTTTTTGGGGGGGGGGAATTTCGAATGTGTTTCAGGAAATCTTCAATAGGCCCATAATTATTAGCACTTCAATCTGCACATTTCAATACTGAGCCATGTGGTTGAATCTTCTGGGAAAATTGTTTGCTTTCAATTTATTTTGCATTCATTTATGATTACAAAACTGTTGGAGTAGGCCCTACTTTTTAATCAACTTGTATAATTTTGTTGCTTTGTTTAGGAATCAAATTCATCCATTTTCGGTGTTCTAAAAATTTGGTAAGATTTCATCAAAATTTTTAAAAAATAAAACAACACAGATAAACTGCCTTTCATTCTGTGTATCAAATTAATACATAATTTGATATTAAATTATGTTCATATTGGTTGCAGTTTCTGTATTAGGTCATCTTAGGTTCATCTAATTTTCCAATATTAATACCCCAGGGGGTACTCAAGTTTGGTTTTGGTAGGGGTGTACCGCTGGGAAATTTGAAGTACCACCCATGTACATACCAATTTTCAAGAAAAAGGGACCCATCCATATACCAAATTTTGAGTCAAATTTATACAAAAATTGAGTTTTTCTCCGAAAATTTATGCTAATTTGGCGCGAATTTCCTAATTTTTGTTTGAAATTGTTTGAAAATTTGCACCATTTTTAATTTTTTTTTTGAAAAACAGACCCACCAAAATACCACACTTTGCAAAGAAAAAGGACCCATTGGCATACCAGACAGCCTGATTTTGCTACCCAAGT
>JXSR01S001014.1:48073-79281 GCA_000969725.1 Ophiothrix spiculata | reverse complement strand
AAAGAATGGGAGTATACTTGAGTCAGTTCAGTATCAAGCAAAGTGAAAATCTAGATTTTTTTGAAGAAATCTTTAATGTACATTATATAAGGTATTTATAAAGTCCTTGATGTATATCATTATAGTACGATTTTCAAAGAATAGGTCCCAAGTTCCACATATGTCTTCAGTTCAAAGAAAGTATCTCTCATTATCATCATTGTCAAGATGTTGTTGCCATGACAACATTAGTAATGAGGAAAAATTTGCATAAATAAGCTTGAGTATATCAGCTGACATTCTCATGAGGAATGGTAAATGCTTTTTCTGTAGTGAAGATTTACATATTAGTGACCTTTTTCCTTAAAGTGAATTAAATATTGAAAGAGTTACAAAGTCCTAGATATATGCACAAAAGAGTTTGTTCCAAAATTAAATTTACATTACCGGCCAATCCAAACTGTTTTCTTTAGGAAAGAATTACTGACATTTGTAGTATTTAAATGAACTCACCTAATTTAATTTCTACTGAAAATCAGTAACTTTTGTAAACTCCAATTTAAAGTTTGAAAGTGTATTGAAATCATTAAAGGGACTGGCCTAGATCCTGTCCGCTGATTTCTGACTAAATATTTTTTTCACGTGTATCGATAGTACATGATTATACTAACATATCCTACCAGTAGTTTCCACTGAATTTGTGTAACAGAGGAGAAAAATGAAATTATTTACCAACTGTATTTTTTGTCGCCGGCGACAAAAAATGGTTGAAAAAGTGTTTCTAGTTTCAAATCTTGTTTCTACACCTGTGATGGGTAAACAAAATTATTTTTGATAAAATTGTTTCTCTTTTGATATGTATTAACTTATCTCCAAGAGCTTCATTTGATTTTTATCTGGTAAATTCAGACTGAGGTAACAATTTAGGATTTAGAAAACACTGGATAGTCACACCATTATCACATATAGATATATTGCAAATCAATTTGCTGTCAATTTGAGCCATTTCTGTGTACATTTTTGTACTTTTTTGGATTTTACTACACTTTTCAGCTTAATTTAAAGCATTTCCATAAGTTTTAATTCTAAGTGGAATCTAGGCTAGTCCCTTTAATATTACAAAAAAATAAAAGAAATAGATATAAGAGAAACAAACTGGAGCAACAACTATCTTACCATGATATTTAAAGTTCACATACTTTGAATAATGAAGAAAGTCATTTTCAGATAAACCCTCTAAAAATGTATGAAAATCGAACTTTTAGGAACATGAAATCGTTGCTTGTATAATCCCTTTCATCTCCTTTTCTCATTTCATAATTAATTTTGATTTTCCATCATTATTGTTGTAAAACAACCGTTCTAAATCATTTGTTTTCTTTATATTTTCCAGCAACAACTTCAGGCCTATGTTAACTGGGTGAACTCTCAACTGAAGAAGCGTCAAGGATGTCGCATGGTAGACGACCTCAGACGAGACATGCAAGATGGCGTCGCACTGGTTCATCTGGTAGAAATAGTCTGTAAGTAGTAAGCTTATTCAGAACTTTCTTTCTCTTATGACTACCAAGACTTGATAATGATTCTTGTATATATCCTCTGGGCCTTACAATTATCATTAAGTTCCTAGTTCCATTGGTAGAGTGTCTGTTTAATAAGTTGTGGATCCTGGTTCAATTCTTGACAAGTTCAGAACCAGGGTATTTCGAGGGGTGTCTTATGGTTTATTCAGAGTCTGTCGATATGCATCGAACGACGTCCATCGACGCGCAGTCTTTTTCACGCGCTATTCCTTATGCATAGCGCGTGTAGACTGTGCGTCGATGGGCATCGATCGATGCATATCGACAAGACTCTGAATACACCATTAGTTAAGGAGTTTATTGGCGATTTTTTTAACCTTTTTATAGATATTGGAGATTTTGTAAACTTGGGAGATGCAACTCCTTTTGATTCAAAACAATTAGCCTACATTGTTCCACTGGACCTTCAAAATGAAATATGATGAGGTAATTATGAGAGGAAGTAAATGTGTAAAATAACAATCATTTAGGTATTCAAACATGCTACAGAGTTGTTCATCGCTAATCAACAACGATGCATCCATGCGTCTGCATATTTTTCTATCGCGCGAGGGTGGCTTTAGCCACCCGAGTGTGATAAAAAATACGCTGACGCATCGGATGCAGAGTTGTTGATTAGCGATGAACAACTCTGTAGCATGTTTGAATACCTTTCAACAACGAAAGTCTTCCTGAATACATATAATTATTTTTTAAATGTTTTCAATTTAACAGATACTCATCTCAATAAAAATAAAGAAGAATCTGAAACAAAATGCTAGTTTTTAAAGTATTGTTGCTTTGTTGTGTTCAACTGTTCCCTAGCGCCAGTCCTTGCATGTAATCAAGTTCCCGACGCGCGATGAACAGTGCGCCGATTTATGTGCACTGCGTAAACGCACCTCCGTGTACTCTGTGCCATGCGTGACGCGCTTATTTGAATATCAACTGTGGATACATCACAAATCAACAACGGTACGCTCCTGTATAAGGAGATACAGTGAGTTGTTGAAAAACTGTTCAACATGAAATCTATTTCATAACTTCATCCATGATATTCCAAATAACAGGTCATATGTACCCAGCTGGAATAATCCAATCCAAACATGATTTTGTTTTCATTCAATAACCAAGATAAATGCCAAGCCTGATTGCTGACATTACACCCACCAATTCCATTTAGTTGACTCGTCTGTATAATAGATCCGATCAGTGCAGTGTGGTATTAGGGTTAATTTATTTATAATGTCTGAAGATGCTTTAAAGAGTTTATTTTTAAAGGGCAGATAAGTATTTCTAAAAGATTAAATATAAGACAAAATAAAATTAATAGTTTGTCTCAAAGCTCTCCTACTCTTGAAAAACCAATGCGAAATGCGGTGTTTTTTTCGTGTGTGACAGAAGTCCTAAGTGCTTTTCTACAAGAGTTCCATATGTACACCCTCATATATTTACGTGATGGCCTTTTTAGAACTCAAAAACAGAATAAAGAATCAAATAAATTTAATTAAACATTGTTGTCATTTGTTTTTTCACAATTTCGGTGGGAAAAAAATAAAAAAAGGTTTTAAAAAAATCTATTTTCGGATTTTGAGGAAAACTAACGCAGACGATAAAACTAATGCACGCGGGAGCTTTGAGACAAACTATTTATTTTATTTGGCCTAAGATTATACATTAAATTTCTAACTCATAGCTAAACTGATGTTTTGCTTCAAAACGTGGTATTTATAGCAATTCCGAGAGGCCTGCTTCTTATGGCAGATGATAAAGGCAAAGCAAATAATATTTATTTATGTTTCTCTTCCTCTCAGGCTTCCTTTTTTGAAGATTTTTTGTTCAAATGTCTTTTTATTTCGAAAATTTCAATAAAAACTTGTTCATAAATATTTTGAAACAAGTAAAATAATAATTTCTAACCTTTGCACAATGTGTAATGAGGCATTTCAGGTTGATCATCAGATGGGTCCAACTCTCAAAAATAAGATCATTTTGTGCACTGAACATGACAAAATGGCACCAAATCAGGTAAATTTAGAGTAATTTTACCAATAAAAATAAAAATTTCTCTTCCTCCCTTTTTTCAGAAACCTTGACGAAAAACATAACATTTTATTTACTTGGTCTACAGCACCATCTTTTTTGCTACCTTTAAAAATGGTCTTGCCCCTACTTGTCCTCTCAAATGAAAATGTATGTCATATTTTACGGAGATAACAGTTAGCTTTATCTTGTTTTAGTATGGTTACATACTCTCTTAAAAGAAAAATAGTAAACGATTAACTCTTCACTTTTCAATTGACTTTGCATTCGTATCAATCGCTTTGCATGACAAATATTTCATCTTTTCAAATTTCTTACGATAAATTGCTAAGATGAATCCCTTGATTGATCTTTTAAAGTTTGGTTTGCGGTGTATGTCACACCCTTTATTTCTAAGTCACTGCACTGCTGGATTTTAATGGTCCATCGTATCATTAACAGAATACTTTTTGATATAGAAGTATGCAGGTTGAAATATTTGATGTGGGTTAATGGAACCACAAATATGAAATAGCTAGGTTAATGATGTCTGGAATCCACACCCCACTTTAATTGTTTTCACTCAATAACAAATATGTTGCGCATTATCTATGCTACTGTTACACTGCTTTGTTTTGTGTCAATTTCTGGATAAATGGCACTTTAGTATTTGGAATTGTCATGTTAAATGATATATCCTTTTTTCTGTATTCTTTGATCGATTACCTCCAATAAGCTTTATCTTAAGCTGTACCTCCAAATCATCCTGTCAAAAACTTAATGCTCTGTCCTGAAAAGAGATTTACAGACCCAAACGGTTTTAACTCAATGCAACAAACACTAAGAGATGGGTGAAACATTTTAAGATGCCTATTGCGTTGTAAGCTGTTGTAGTCAAAAAATATTAGTGTGCGTACAGAACGGGGTGTTGGGTCACTACAATTTTGCAAGGCATCAGTCCAGCAATCTCCTAACTTAGGCCTAAAAAAATTGTTTGATTGGCGTAACATAGAAAAAAATAGGGTACGTAGATCGGATTTTTATTTTTTATTTTTATTTTTTTAAGTCTTGTGTTTCTCATACAAGAGCACAAAATATAAGACACATATCGTCACCCTAATAAAATAATGGCGTAAGTAACAAAATGGCGAAATTGAGATTATTGAATAAATCAGTTCCTTAGACTAAGAGGCACCTAATGTGAGCATTGTTTAAAAAAATGCGGCTTTGAACATCTGCTAATAAACCAAAATGAAAATGGCCTATCTGACGCTTGTGAGATAGGCCATTTTATCATATATTGGCGTATCTAACATTTATGATCACTTACGCCATTTTCATTGCTCCATTCAACCACACGTAACAGCTTTATTCAGTTCAGTAGATCCAAAATAAACAAGGTCAGTTCAATAGCATTTTGTTGAAGCTGTTTACGACATCGCGACATTCCGACAAGTGATGTATACAAATTCGAGTAATAGATCAGTCGTGGTCCATTGGCTCGTAATCGAAGTCACGGCCCTGGTTTCTTGCTCAGTCATGCCAGTTACAGACATAATGCAATCATAATTGATTACGATAGTTCCTCCCTATTACCTTCTCATCTCAACAAATAGGGTATACCTTTCAAACAACTCTAGAGTTAAAACTGAGTGGAGATAGGAGAAAAGAAAATATTTTGGCTTCAGAAAAAATAAACCTTTATGGGGTGTTTTGAACAATTGTGGCTACGCTATGCTTGGAGCATTATACTTGAGTGATCCCCCAGGCCTCTCATTGAAGCAGCGACTGGAAAAAGGTGGGTGGATTAGCATCACAGATACACAAACGTACGACAAAACACTTTTTATGGTCCCCATCCCAAACTCAATCGGTGTGGAAAACAATACCGAACCCCCAATATTAGTCGCATGAGTACTAAAAGTCCAGTATAATGTTGTATAGGGATAGCGTGAACCCAGGGTCACTTACATTGATTGAATATACGGGTATGACCGCGCTCAAGATCCCCTTTTCAAGTGTCAAGGTCTCCTATTCCGCTCCCGATAATACCCATTTCAAGAATACGTCAGTTCCAGAGACCCCCATTTTCAAAGAAAATTAGGCAGAAGTTCTCGAGACCTCAATTCGGACAAAAATCAGTTCCATAGACCCTTTTTAACCAAAAATCCGTTCCGCAGGACCCTATGTTGGATATCGCGCGCGGACATAGCTCCCAATGTTTTGAGTACCCCCCGGGATTGTGACCACAGTTTTCTGAAACAAAAATATACCCCTCTTCTCCATCTTAACACCATAAATCGGGATTTTACCGTAACGTACCCTATTTCTTGAAAATGACTGTTTTTGATACCCCAAATCGTTGTCACCTGATTCACCCTTTAATCATCAAAAACAACCCTAATTCTCCTTTATACATTATACTTGACTGCCCCCCGGGGGTCACCTCGACACCCCTACCAAAACAAAACCAAAACTTGAGTACACCCCCCCCCTTTCCACTTGTACAAGTTTGTCTACCTGTTAAGTTTTGACTGGTTTAAATTCCCATCAAGAATACATCGAATCAGATAGGCCAAAATTTTATTAGCGTTCGGTTAACATTGGCGTTCCCTATTACTGCCTAACTCGCAGTCCATATAAAATGGCGTATCTAACAACTTGACATATAATATAATGGCCTATCTGACACATATTTTGGCTTATCTAACATTATAAAATGGCCTAAGTGATGTTTGATGGTTACGTAATACATATTTTTACATGTCAACATAGCCATGATAGTTGCGTTGTATCATGAAGTTTTTACCCAAGAAATGATCAATGAAATCACTAAACCAACAAAACCAGACTGTTTTTTTGATTTTCTCAAAAGTGAAAATTATCAGATACGCCATTATTTTATTAGGGTGACGATATACAAAAACATCTTCACTTTTTCTGTAATAAATCTTTTATTTGTCATTTTGAATGTCCTGCAAGCCATATCTCGGGGCCCCCGTAAATCGATTCCCATCAAATTTGGGATTTGGAGGTTTTTACCATGCTCAAAAAAATAAAAATATTTAGGGTCGGGGGTAAAAATAGGGTCGATCTGTTTACACCAATCAAACAAATTTTTTACTAGGCCTAAGCTGAATTTTTAGAGTGCAAATAGTCCTGTCTGTACTTTCTTTAATCTATGAGTGAATGTTTCTTGAGCAAACAGATGTTTTGGGGCATACAGCATTTATTAAGCTATCAAAATTTCAATTCATAATTTCAACATGCAAGAAAATATTTTCCTGAATTCACCATTTAAAACTTGTGTAAGTGTCAGAACAGAACTTGCAAGTTTGTTTTTCTAATAAAAATTCAATTTACAATTCCATTATATCTTGCCATCCAGATTCAATTCTGTTTTCATCATACTGGTATATTTGCATTGTATAAAAGCAAATACCATCATAAGACCAAGTTTAAATATAGAAATGTGTTCCTAATCTGATGTTTGTTTCTATGGCAACAGCTGGAGAATCATTGGCGAGAGTGGAACATAACCCGCAGACAGCGGCAGCTATGAGGGAAAATATTGAGAGGGTTCTACAGTTTATGGCTTCCAAGAAGATACGCATGCACCATACCTCGGCAAAGGGTAAGGATATTTTTCCACGTGATTGTACACTCCATTCTTAACCATTTATAAAATAAAAAATGAACGCTAACAAGAAAAATGGTTTTGAATGTGTATTGATAACATCATCAGTTCATTTGTCATCATGTCCCAGAAAACTATTAGCCTTGTCAAAGAATCAATTTTGTCTATAATTACTAACAAGGAGGAGCTGGAGGCCCAGGGGACCACTGAGCTGTTGGAGTACACATGCATGAACAAAAAAACATGGAAAAAGGGGTCATTTTTCACTGACCACAGTAAGCACTGCACATGTTTAGGGTCCTAAAAAGACTGATTTTTAATAAAATGAGTTGTTTTTTCAAACCTAAAATACAAAATTTCCACAAAAAGGGGTGGGTTTTTTTTCAAACCCTGAAGACAAAAATCCAGTTTTAGTGGGTAACATTTTGAGTAAAAGTGCAGGTAAATCCTTGTTTAGGGGTATTTCTTCAAGGTAAGATCCAACTTGTTTTAAGGGGGTATTTTGCAAACCTATGTTCATGCATATGTACATGAATATACCTGAGTGACCCGAATTTGGGAGCAAGTGTCTGAGTAGTGACTGGGGGTGGTGTGAATTTTAAGTTAATAGTGACTAGATGGTGTGTTTCTAGTTCTTTTAACACTGGTCTGTGGCACAGACTACAAAACTATGAAAGTTTGGCAAAATGCATTGTGAACTCTGCTGTTTGCAAATCCTTTTCCCACAAAGCACTTAAAGTAACAACACTAACATTGATTGAATAAAATAATCTCTTTTTATTATTCTTTGAATAAAGACCTCTTCCATTTCCTAAAAAGGATGTTTTCTTCCAGACTGATGTTAAACTGTCTCCTGCTTATGTACCCAGGAAGTATATCCTCCAGCAATATTAAAGGCATATGAGACAAATGCTGGACCCTGAAAGCCTATTACAAATCAGAAAAGTTTTAAACAGCCATCATGGCCTCAGATCTAAAATCTGTGCTCATCCTCAAGACTACAGTAATTTTCTGTTAAGGCTTGCCACATTTCTTGTTAGTTTGTTATTGTGGATGGAAACTTGAAAGCTATCATGAGACTATACTTTGATCAGCACTAAATAGGCGGGAATTATGAGGCTTTTCTTCATCCACAAGTAAACATAATCCCAATTACATGCGATTCGTAGATGCTAATGCGCGAGTCACACGTGCAACCCACGCTGCGTCTCCTGCAATTGTGCTGTGTCCAGCTACGCACGCGCTTACCTGTATCAATTCACGATGTGAAGAGGCCCGCCTATTTGGTGTTGATCAAAGTATAATCCTGGCCCTAGCAGCCCATTACAAACCAGGTAGTGTGGAACAATTGCAAGCAACCTCAAGAACCCTGGGCAGGAAGCCAGCCTCTTTTCAGTGGTCATTTGATGTTCATTTACATTTGCCAAATTTCCTTTTCCCCAACAGATATAGTAGATGGCAATCTGAAAGCTATTATGAGACTAATTCTGGCCCTGGCAGCCCATTACAAACCAGGCAGTGTAAAACAGTCACCAGCAGCCTCAGGTACCCCTGGCAGGAAGCAAGCCTCAAGGCAGCCGTCGTTTGCTGCCAATCTAGCTAGTGCTCAAGTTGCTATACAAGATGCACGAAAAGAAGCAGCAGGAACAGGGTCGTCACTACGGAGATATAAAGAACAAAGGTAAATAGGTCAAGTAGAAGTTGTGTTGATGTAGACCAATGTGGTTTAGAAAGATGAAGGACTAATTTCAGGAACTTCCAATTGAGGCGAGTGAGCTCTATTGGAGCCTTCCTGCTCCCCTCAAATGCTTTATGGGAGCCCAATTAATAGTGTCTTACATGACTGTATTAAAAATACTCACAGACAGCTCCCCGAATTGCGCCCCTAAGTAACTTTAGGAGAGCTTTAGAGCTAGTACCGTTCCCCTGATCTCCCCTCACGGACCCAGCAACGAGCCCATGCGCAGCGCGCTGCCTAGGCGAGGACAGCTGTGGCTTAACGATGTTGGACACTGAGTGGATAGGACAAGGCACTCTAAAACAGGGCTAGAGAGCTTTTGATAGAGCCCCAGTAAATTTCAAATGGAAGTTCTTGAATTTCATGGAAACTTTCTCAGTTTAGCAAAGATAAAGCCATGAAAGTTTGAATTTGTTAAGGCTGCAAATCTACTTGTACTCTGTGGACAGCTATTTATGCATGTAGAAATATATTGTAACATGAATCTTTATTACTTATACATCTATATGCCTTATTTTAGTCCAATCAATGTACATATATTTACGCTCCAAACTTGACCATTGGTTAGACACCATCGAAAAAGAGACTGGAAAATCAGTCATATTTAACTCGAGATCTAGTTTCTAAATGAATGGTGCTTATTCATTTAAAAAAGATGGAATGAAAGAAGACAAAATTTAAATTTATAAATTAGTCTTCACATTAGACCAAAAACAAATGCAAAAAAATGATTAAATAGTGAGTAAAAGGGCCACTTCAAAACCTAAGGCTTGGCGTCTAAAGACTTTCGCTCACCGGAGAGACATTCGCTTGCGATATTCACTCTGACTTTTTCTCACAAATGGAGGCAAAATATTCCTTACAATGCTTGAATATTGTTTAAATCAATGTTAGCATTATATAAATAGATATTTTACAGTGATTTAACCAATATGCGAGCACTGCAAGTGTTATTCACTCTTAATGTGAACGAATAATTTAGAGGGAATGTCACAAGTGAATTTCTATTGGGTGAGCGAATGTCTGTGGACGTAAAGCCTAATTGGCGACTGACCACTTGGAACTGGCTGTTCTGGGTGGATGCCATTGTTCAGAACGATAGTAACCTGCCAGAACCAGCGATTCTGGGGAGCCAGCTGTCGGTTGAGTTCTGAAGTCGTCCCTAATGGCATTCAGTTTTCCATCATCTCTATACAAGTCTTATGCTTAGAAAATAATATACTCTGTATGTATACCATTTGCATGGTATACAATTTGTAGGTAGACCCTTGATCTCCTGTTTACTGTTTCAATGCATACATGTTCAGGTACCGTAGAATGTGTTGAAATTATCAGTGCACATTTGAGGCTTCATCTAACATTACATATGCACCATAATGCGCACATTCTGGGGCCAATTTGACTCTCTTTCTGCAAATGACAGATCTGTGCAAAGAACAAATTGATGGAATTGTGCTTCTGTCCTCTCGAGTGAATCTACTACTTCAATGCATCTGTTGACTCTTTCTGCAAGATCTGTGCAAAGAGCGAATTAATGGAAATTGTGCTCAAGTCAAACCCAGCATTGCATGCAAGTCAATCAATGGTCAAGTTTTTCCTATGCCTTGAATTATATAATATAATTATAGTATTAGTTCAGTTGTCTAGTAAAATTTCTGAACATTTGCTAAATTTCTGGATTTCAGTTCATTTTAGCATGGTTATCTAGTTGCCTTATATATGTTGTGCCTTATTTGTATTGAACTTACTTTCATCATGTGAGTGCAAATTTTCAATAGCTGCCATTTTACATAAATTTGAATTTCACACTGTTATGTGGAATGTCCAGTCTTGGGTCAGTGGCTTTTGAAATGGTTCTTGAGTTGAGAGCCACTGAAATATGAAAGGGAAATTTTGAGGAATTTTTCACTTTCATGTGATCAGGTGCTAGATAAATTAATGCAGCCATTGCAGATACAACTTGCCCTCACATGATGATTTAGTGCTTCAGCTAGATACTTATGCAAGTTATATTGTATTTAAGGGGCCGCTTCAAACTCAAACGGCGACTGACAGCCCGGAACCGATTGCCATCGTTCAGAACAACAGCAACCCATCAGAACTGGCGGTTTCAGTTGACCGCCAGTTGAGATTTGAAGTGCTCCCTAAAATTATTGCAGTAAAAGATCCTGACATCTTAGTGGAGTCTGATGATGACATCCCCTAGAGTATTGAAAGCACTTAGTTGTCCAATTCAAATGCCTTAATGGTATGTTTGAACTAGTGAAGTGTAAACTTTTGTCAAATCAAGTCTGGACCAAAATGCATTGAAAAAAGTTTGAAAACTGTTCTTTTATGAACTATAGATTATTTCTAAGAATGAAGAAAATGATCTTTGCCTTCTTTTCTTTTGTGTATCTGTATCAATATATATGTGGTGCTATGTGTTATCTTGCTCCTTTGTATTTCTATCCTATATAGAGGTTTGCATGGCTTACCCCCACAGAGCCCTAGTGGCTCAACACATAAGGATCAGTTCCAAAGAAGAAGACCGGGTTCAGCAAGGTAGGAATGGGGTTATGCTGCTATATGGTAAAGTTTAATATTGAGACTGTTAAATTATTGTACATTTTAATCTCATATTCATGTTGCTATGTAAGTGAAAATTTGTGAAACTATGATGCTTCTTTGTTACACATAGATTTCAATAGCAAGCTTATATAAATTATGGAATTTTGAATACTGTAGGTAGCCTAAGCTATTATTTATGAATATCGGCCATTTATAGATGCAGTGTTCTCGATGATGATCAATTTTAAATCTTTGCAATGTTGTTCAAAAATAAATGTTAGTAAAGTGTAGAAAGTAGTTCTACACATCAGCTGTAGTCAGTTTAGGGGCTATTTCTTGTGAGATGTGTGCAGAAACTGTCAACATGGTCAGTGAGCCTCTGTGTTAAACTTCGGAGGTACACATTTTTGTTTTCTAAAAGACAAAAGTAGTGACAATTTAAGCAACAGGAATAAAAAAGGATTTTTTTTTTCAAAGATACTTGAAATTATGTATTGCTACCTTTGTCTTCCAGAGATGGATCTGATAGTGACAGCAAGTCCCGGAAGACTGGAAGTCCACTGCCATCAGCACTAACATCATCCCCAACACCAAGTCCTATACCATCTCCAGCATTATTATCAAGTAGACAAAGATCTGGGAGTCCCAGGCATGCTGGAGGGACATCGGACTCAGACCCAGGTAAATATTAACACCAACCCCATCACCAAGTCCTATACCATCTCCAGCATTACTATCAAGTAGACAAAGATCTGGTAGTCCCAGGCATGCTGGAGGGACATCAGACTCAGACCCAGGTAAATATTAACATCATCCCCAACACCAAGACCTATACCATCTCCAGCATTATTATCAAGTAGACAAAGATCTGGGAGTCCCAGGCATGCTGGGGGAACGTCAGACTCAGACCCAGGTAAATATTAACATCATCCCCAACACCCAACACCAAGTCCTATACCATCTCCAGCATTATTATCAAGTAGACAAAGATCTGGGAGTCCCAGGCATGCTGGGGGGACATCGGACTCAGACCCAGGTAAATATTAACATCATCCCCAACACCCAACACCAAGTCCTATACCATCTCCAGCATTACTATCAAGTAGGCAAAGGTCTGGTAGTCCCAGACATGCTGAAGGGACGTCAGACTCAGACCCAGGTAAATATTAACATCATCCCCAACACCAAGTCCTATACCATCTCCAGCATTACTATCAAGTAGACAAAGGTCTGGTAGTCCCAGACATGCTGGAGGGACGTCAGACTCAGACCCAGGTAAATATTAACATCATCCCCAACACCAAGTCCTATACCATCTCTAGTATTACTATCAAGTAGACAAAGGTCTGGGAGTCCCAGGCTAGCGGAACAGAAGTCTGACTCGACCAAGGTTGTATTTATGGTTCTCTATATGTGCAACTTCTTCACAGATATTGCCAGTGACTGAATTAAAACGACTTTTGAAAACTTAAAAATTGTTTGATTGAAACATGGAAGCCAAACATTTTAGTGATATCATATCTTTTGGCAAAATGCATGGTGAACAAAGACAACTTGGTACACAAGTTAAAGGAGCATGGTCCGATTGCTTCAATTTTTTTTCAAACATTTTGAGATTTGAGTACCACAATATTGGTCGTATTTTTCTCATAACCCATTTAAAATTTCACAGCTCTGCTATGTACCGTTTTAGAGATATGTATGAAAATGTGTCTTATAATGGTATCCATAATTAATTTATACAGTAACTTATAGGCGGTTCTGAAATACAGAATTGCCAATAAAATTAAAACGGTTTGACCGATTCACCTGAAATTTGAAACTCACACCTCTCTAGTGGTCATCTTTCACATGACATTGAAAACTAAAAACTAAGCTCCTTTAAAACACTTGTGAGTGGATTATACGTTCATACGTTCATCACACTACTAAAACAATTGCATAACTCATTTTTGCATTTGATTAAAATTCTTATCTATATCGGCTTCTTACACTGAGAGGTCTCTACATATGATTAGGCCGAGTATATACACGACCATATGACTTGTGCATGCCGTCACGTATACACTTGGGCAGTTATTTTAGTAATGTGTACATGTAGGTGTTTCTGTTTAAAAGATGCAACCACATTTGCATTGTCCCATGTTTGACCTTGCCATTCATAACTTTGATTCCATTTCAGATATACCAAAGTTCAAGATTTTTAAGAATCAGGACAATAAAATACTAAATAGCAAATCTGATCCACAGTTTTTATTGATGTCAAATTTCAACTTTGCCCGAGGATGTAACGCTTGGCTAATTGTGACTATATTGTGCCCTTTTTGTTAGTGACAGAAAGCTAAGGCTTTGGTTCCAATACATAACAAAATTCCCAAATTGAGAAATATGTCGCCATAGTCATATGGTAACTGCTGCTGGTACTATATAGCTACTGGCATATTACTCGTAGATTAATTCTAGATGTACCATGAACCACAATATACACACTAGCTAATTTCTAGAAAAGAGCTGAACCATCTTTTTTCTCAAGTTGGAACTGCAATGGAACTGATGAAGGTGCTTGCATCAGTACGCAAAAGGCCATAACAACAAGTGTCGGAAAGAAAAACCCTGTGGACAAGTGAAAAACAACATAACGTGAAGTTTCCTTTGTTTTGAGGTTAAAAAATGTATGCAAGACATGAAGCAAATACTAATATTTTAACTACCTTAAATTGATGATAAAAATATCATCACTTTTTTGAAAAATACATGAACCATTTCACTCACCATACCAGCTTAAGGTGGAACAGTACTTCTTTACTTGCAAAATCCTTGTTTTGGGCTTTAGAAATTATAGGGTTTTGGGTTATCTGATATTAGTTTTACTGTAACATCTTTTCCAGCGTATGCAGACCAATTCACAATGTTGCCTGTTAGCCCTTAGATGTATAATTTTATTGCAAGAATTGGACAATAATTTGCTAAAATACTTCCCTTTAGATCATTATCATTATTTCCCAGTTGGCCACCCCCAGTAAATGGTGTAAAAATAGTTTGTCTCAACGATGGCGTGCGCGTTTGTAAAATTAGATGATCTGGGAAAAAGTTATGCGGTAATTTGTATATCAAGATTTTGTTAGATTTTTTTCTAGAATTTTGTATAGCAAATCATAGTTTTCATAACCATGAATATATGCATGGTCAACATGGAGCTCAAAACTTATAATTCACAGTTAAGATACAATAAACGACACAAGTTGTGAATACAAATAAAATAAAATAAAAACTCATGTTGCATACATTTTTGAGCCACTCGTGAGCTTTGAGACAAACTATTTTTTTATTTGGCCTAAACAATACTGTTGAATTCTGAATAAATATTGAAACAAAAAAATTTGTTTCATATGTCAAAGAAAAAAGATCAACCCGGACTTGCCACTTCCATTTCCACTTCCCCAAGTATAAATGTTGCCATGTTTGTTTCATTTGGGCCCAAGCTATATTGATGAACAGTTATTTTTTACTGTTAAATATCCATACAGTGTTATTAAAATAGCCTTGTAAAATTACACAGTAATTAGGCTGCCATTTTTTGAATATAATATGATGTAATAGACATCTACTTTCTTCTAAATTGGCCATAAAATTGGGTAATGCTCCATTAAAACTTCTAGAATATCAAAAATTGCAAATTAGTTTTTAGTTGTTTATGTGGCCTTGAAAAGTGTATCACATGGAACTTGATTACTAAATGTCTTGTTGGGTGTCCTGTGATAATGGTATGTTGAAACATCCTCTAAATGGAAGCAACATGTAAACTATGTCATATCCGTGATAACAACATGTGCGCTTGTTTACTGGAATTTTATTGGTGTTTAGTCTTTAATCAAGTTGTTTTGATGTGTGTTATTGTAGATTTTATTACAATAGAGCATGGGTTTGATATTAAATGCTGCAGTTGTATGTTACTCTTATAAATGGTACCATGCGTGTTTCAGGAGAGAGCACTGACTTCGCCTCATGTAGTTGATAATAGATGGAGTTAACATCTTAAAAAATTCAACCTTGTTGGTATTCTTTTGACAGTTCAATGGTGTAGATTAGACCTATTGTCTCTTCAAGAGTAAGACTTTTTTTATGAAATATGCTATCATCTCGATTACTTACAAGAATGTAACAACTTTCGCTGTTATCAGTTTTACAGATTTTCTCTTCCAACTGAGAAATTTTCAAAAATTGTCCTGATCAATTTACTTCTTGGTTTTGATATCATTCATCATCAGTAGAGAGCAAAGTTCTTATATCGATTGACAAAACACAGTGATTTAAGAACTGAGGCACATATATTGGCATAGCCATAGGTTGACCATGTTGCACATGTGATGCCTGTTAAACATTCGTCAAATTGAATGTTATACATATCGTCACCAGAGTTCATAGTTCTTGTCGCAGTTGCTGATTTTTCATACACATGGATTAAAGAACTAAGTTGTTGGGATTGGAATAGGTTGTTAACCTACACTTACATGTGGTAGCTGACTTTCAACAATTTACAAATTTTGTTTTGAAATGCTTCAATCAGATGGAGAGACCACTAATGGCGCTCATGTGTTTCTGTGACACGAGACGTGATTTCATGTGTTTTTGTGATTTCATCCGACCAGGAAGTGCAGCAGAGGATTCTGGGTCAATATCCAGCTCAAGACGGTCTTCCGTTGCGTATACCACCGAACTATTACTAGAAGAACAGAATGAGATGAGTCGAGAATTGGAGGAGACGAAGAGAGTTATAGCACAACTACAAGAATTGGTAAGGATACTTAATTAATCAGTTATGTGCTTGTCAGTTGTTTCTCCAGCCCTCGAGTACCCAAGCATTGGACCTCGGCCAAATTTTTCCACTGTAAACTGAGATTCCAATTCGCCATTTTCTGACGCCTTCCCTGCAGGACAGGGCATCTTCAAGCGCTGAATCCCCGACCAAATCCTGTCCCTTATACCTCGGAACATCCCCTTCTAGAGCTCAACTTAATTCCCAGGACAATTGACCACATCATGAACTCCATACATGTTCCCTGCTGACAGAGACATTTACTCTGCACAAATTCCCCGCCCTATCATGACAAATTCACCATTATGTCCAAGTACCCGGTGGCCAGGGAAAAACTGACAAGTGCATTAATCAGGTCCACACTCTCCCAATATGGAAAGTCCAGGGGCCACTGAGATTAATACCTGATTCATCCATGTGAACGAGAAAACAGGATTAGAGTGTTTTTTGCCAGTAAAATGCTGATCTGCATTTTGGATAGCAAAAACAGACCATTTCAAGAATTTTGAGTCTTTATTTGATGTGACAATTGGGTATAGTATTTGTGCCTTCATATCAGTGTTCCTTCTAATGTTTTAGGGCTTGCGCCAATTCTACCAATTTTGACAAATTTGCAAAAGTGATTGCGCCAAAATCAAGAACTGAGGCTGAAAATAAGCTAAATGAAGCAAGTAAAAACATGTTACTGACACATTTTCAAAAACCTGTTGCGTCAATTTTCAGGGCTCCTCTGCTAATGGCGCGCCATACGGCCTTAGGGTGAACACTGCTTCATATTCATTAGTGTGCAAGAGCAATAACGCCAATCTGAAGCTTTTAAAAAGTGCAAAAAATTGTTCAAAATTTTGCTCCCATATGTCAATGGCTAACTCAAGACTGGACAATATATCGGTGTGTGATGCAAATTTTGGCTGACCCAAGACTGGACATTATATCAGTGTGCAATGCAAATTTAAGGGGGAAAAGGCAGCTGCTGGTATTGCAGATACAAATTTCTTGCACTCACATGACGATTGTTCCTGCAATACCGGTACCTAATAATATAAGCATGTGATTTTCATAATATTGCTATTTTTAATGTTCCCATTGGTGGGGTTGAAAACCATTTGATTGTATCATATGATACAGTCAAGGCCAGGCCACATGATCGCCATCAACCATGTTATCGGTAATCTTGTTGTACGGTGATAGCAGCCAGACAAATTCGTCATGTGAATGCAAGAAAGTCGTATCTGCAATGGCTGCCCAAGTTATTTTTATTTTATACTTTGTCACAAGAATGTGAAAAATCCCTCAAAAATTCCTTGTCTTATGTCAGTGGTTTTTGACCGTCACCTGAAGAACCATTTCAAGAACCACTGACCAAAGATTGGATCCTAGAAGTGTGCAATCCAAATTTATGACAAATGGCAGCTATTGCAGATACGACTTTCTTGCACTCACATGACCAGTCAAATTAATTCTTTTAATTGCCTTTAATTGCTGTCATATTGCCTGTAATTGCTATCAAATCAGTTGAGTATGCAATGCATTCGGGTGGAACACAGGATGTGGGTTTGAAAATGTTTTGGAAAATGAATCAAAGAGGTCAGTAGCCGTAGATTGGCAGTAAAGATACAAAAATGGTGATCAAATCTTGCTATTCAGGTCCACAGTAGTTAAAGTGCCTGATCATAGCAAGGAAAAAAATGAGAGAAGAATAGAAAAAGTCACAAGATGATGAAATGGTTGATTTGCTAAAAATTGGCACATGAGTAGCAAACGAGAAAAACAATGCATATTATATCTGTGCACAATTAATTTTTTGAGAAACGCCGGGTAAAAACACATTGCCAGTCTTTTGGTTTGTTACCTTTGATTTTGAAGAGACTACAAGTTTGGCATGCATAACTTTGAGAAGCCACTTTTTTTTAAACCCTTTGAACCCGACAAAGCTGGTATACCTGCAAACATTACATGTACCGTATCCCCGATGACCCGATAAAGGTGTCAGAAACCTGATGTGTCTGTCTACCGGCATGGGTAGTTACAATTTTTAATGGTTTTGTTGACGTCAGAAGACATTAAAGAATCTTTGAACTCTTGGTTGTAGTAATTTTGCTTTTATTTACACGATTTTTGTGAATTTCATAGCAATTTCAATCAAATTTGGCATTGCCCATAGGCTACAGCATAAATGTCAGATACGTTGGCCCATATTATTTAATTCTTGTTTGAATACTAGTTCTTGGAACAATACAGATGATTGTATATTAAGAAATTAAACCAATTTACATCAGATTCAAAGTACATAAAGTTATTTGGACTTAACACATCTTGTTATGCCGTGTTTAACAAGATGTGTTAAGTCCAAATAACTTTATGTATTACGCTCCCTTCTTGGTTGAGCACTTTACCTTTGGATGGTTTCAACTGAATCTTATATTATGTCAGATTCAAAGTATGTTTAAGGCATATTTAGTGATTTTGAGTTTTTGGGTTGGCCCAGGTCCAGCTGTAGAGGCACGATCAAGGTTCAAAGGGTTTTTAACGGTGTAGGTTCCGATCACATTCTCATCCCCCAGGGCTCAACTGGAAGTAGTACATTTTTCGATGTCATATTGAAGCCCATATTTTTCTGATTGTAAATCCAAAATTTGACCTCCAAATTCATTTTCGTTTTGGAGATATGGCATAAAACGTAAAACTAATTGGTATACCTATTTTCTATTTCTTATGTATTTACATAACAGCCTCATCCCCAGAGTTACACATTTTCTTTTACCTCTGGAGAGTAAACAAGGGGTAACCTAAAGATTAAATCTCACAAAATGCATTTCAGGTATCAATATCAATCAGTTGAAAGTAAATATACCACATGAATCAAAAAAAATTGTGCACGGATTAAAACTGATCTTGACCTTGATAAAAGCACCAAATCATAAATTTCTTGTTATTCTAGTAAAACAAATTTAATAAGCTTTCAAATGCAGAAAAAATGATGGAAATCAGATGAAAAATAAAAAAAGATATGGCCAATTTTGTAAGTACGTCTCTTTTTCTTCCATTCCAATGGGATTTACACAGTTAAGCAAGATATTGCATATCACAATTACGGGTAATGGCATTATATAAAAGCTAAGAAGTACTTACAAAATTGGTCATATATATCTTTTTTATTTTTCATCCGATTTCTATAATTTTTTCCACATTTGAAAGCTTATTAAATTTGCTCAAAATCAGTTTTAATCCATGCACAATCATTTTTGATTCACGTGGGACAAATGTTGAAATAGGAACCTACACCTTTAACTTTTATTGCAATCATTAATCCATAAAATAGTGTATATTGTAGTCACAAGTTTTTACCATATTTTACTCACCCGGTAAAATATACTTGGGTTCCAACTTCTAGATAATGGAAAAATTTCCAAAATTTCTAGATATAAATACAGTTCGGCTTTTGCACTTTAACCAGCTCTGAACGAGAGCTAAATGAGTATAGTTTCTTTTTGTATTCACTCATGTTTCAATCTAGACAAATCTTTTATTTACTTGATCTCTTTCTGTGTTTAATTAATTATCCCAGTTATTAAATGGTAGACTACCAGACGATGAAAGTAGTTCTGAAGCGGAAGAAGACCAGATTCCATTTGAAGGATCAAATGCTAAGGAACAAGTAGTAAGTACAGGGTGGCTCTAAAATAAAGTACGTAGGGTGAAATGAGGTAATATGGAACACAAAGGTTGTTCTGAAGCAGAGAAAGACAGATTCCATTTGAAGGATCAAATGCTAAAAAACAAATAGGAAGTACAAAGTGGCTCAAGATCTTTCAAATGAAGTAGGGTGGAATTCGGTACTTTTATCAGAAGAGAGTAGGGTGAAATGGGGTACTTGGATCATGGAGGTAGTCCTGAAGTAGAAGAAAACTAGATTCTGTTTAAAGGATCAAATGCTAAAGAACAAGTAGTAAGTACAAGGTAGCTCAAAAGAGAGTAGGATGAAATTAGATCATATAGGCAGTCGTGAAGCAGAAAAGCCCAGATTTTAATTAAAGGGTCTAATGCCAAGGAGAAAGTAGAACGTACAAGGTGGCTCCAAAATAAAGTTGAGTGAAATGGGATAGCTGGAACATGTGGAAGGTGAAACATTGGTAGAGTGTACTTGGCAACTTGGAGCATTTAGTTGTTGAAATATTTAAGATTTGTCTGTTTACGTCAAGTAGTGGGTTGAATGGTTTCTTTCAAGAAGCAGTTACTTAAGCAATACTATAAGATTTTGATCAAAAATGATTTAGAGTAAAAACAGCATAAAATGAAGGAATATGACTACCTTTAAAGCATTATCAAGTGTATTTTGTCAAAAAATTGTTTTGCCACTGAAAATGGATAAAAAAGAAATGCATGCTTTCCTATACTAATACATGTGAAATTAAATTCGGGATCCCGAAAATAATTCAACAAATGGCCATAACAGAAAAAGTAAGTATATTTAAGCCAAATCATTTGGAGGGTATTAATATCTACCCAAAACAAACCCAATAAGCTAAAAAAATCATAAGTCATTGGTGACAGGGGGCGCTTCATTTTTAACACTTTATAGTATTGCTTTAAGACTACAGGGTAATGATTTGTTTCATACATAATTAAAATTTAGAAAATTTGATTAACCCAATTTTTAATATGCAATTTTTAATGGACATTGAATGCACGCTTCATAAAGTCGCTTGGTTAATCATGCTCCACATCTCTGTGTAATATCCATAGGCAATTATACTAGATGCAGATGTGCCATCAAAGTAATTGCATTTTATTTAAAATTCCTGTTTTCTTAATTTTTCTTGAAAAGTAACACTGTGACCATATTTTTGTGTGGTAAGTCATGCGAATTTGGAGGAAAACGTGTACTTTTTGAGATGCCTGTATCTCAAAACGAGTACTGTGACCCTTTTTTATTTGGATGACTCGCTATCAGCACAAATAAATCAACGAAATAGTTATTTTTTAGGAAATTTTATGTAGATTTTGTTTCTTAAAGAACAATCCTTACAGCTTATTCTATATGGAAAAGGCACTAGCAAGAAATGAAAAGTTAGCAATAATATTGCTAGGCCAAAGGCAGCAATAGAGGGCAGTATTTAGATCATGAACAGGCCCATATTTAAAGAGGGTGCAGTGGGTGTGTCGCACTCCCCCCCCCCAAAAAAAAAAAGTACCAAATACAGATACAGAAAGAGGGCAGTATTCATTTCACAAATGTGCAAAATATCAACAAAGATGCTCAGTCAATCTTTCAGTTCTGATACTTATACTTCATTAAATGGCCCAAATATTGTTAAAAATCTATATTTTTCATCAATAATTTAATCAAAGTTAGATAAGTCTTGACTCACATTGACACAAAATTGTTGTTTTGTCAATGACATAATTGTCGGTTTGTTTGATTTACTACTGCGGTTTTGCCCCATTTCACTCACAAAATTTATATTTATTATTACCTATATAATGAACCCTGTAAATCAAAAAGATTCAAGTAACTGACCTTCCAGCTTTCAGCTTCCAACAAAGAATATTTTTGTTTTTTCATTAAATTTTTAAAAATTTATTATTTAGATTTTAATATTAAAAAACAGCCAGCATGCGACATCCCCTGTGAAGTTGAAAAACACAAGAATTTTAATCTTTTATCTAAAATTGCAAAGATCTGTTGTGTTTGTAGCACACTTCTATTTATTTGTTTCGTTGTAAATGATAAAGATATAAATTTTTGAGTTGTAAAATTGGACCCCCTGCAACACCCCCTTGAAGCAATTTCAATTAGGTAGGAGTACAAAGACTTAAAGCAATGATAAAGGAATACATTGAAAACAAATTTGATTGAACATTTTAAAAGGGACACAACACAAATTATGCACAGGCAGCAAAAGAAAAATATAATCACTGACCATTCAGGATTCGAACCCATATCCTTGGGGACTGTAGCATTGCTTTAGTGTATTTGTTTTGTATGAGACAGTATCCAACTTTGTCAGTTGTAGAGATAGATTAAGTGTGTGTATTTTACACATGGCCACTTAATGACATTTGAAGAACAGTTGTCTTCGATACAATTTCATTGCATTCTAAATAACAATATATACAAATGAAAAACATGTGTAAAACAGGCGGTATTGGACACGATTTACTTCATTTACTTCATTACAGGCATGAGCCCCACATTTTGTAGATTTTATCATATTTTTTACCGATTATGAATATAATTTTAGCGGCCATCCCGCGCGATCCCCAAAGTTGTATTTGTCCACGATGTTTCTAATGGCTTACTAGAGGCGGTATAGGACATGAGTCACATTATGCAGCTGGTGATCGTTACGATACCGAACAGCAACCATGCAATTGCTGCCACAGCCACCCTCTGGTGTAAAAGATCATCAGATATCAGTCCCTGCTACAGATGTAATGATATATACTGTCTAGTCAAATGCATTATATATTGTTATTAAGTAAGAGAATTCGTCAGAGTGGGAATCAGATGTAACACAAGTGAAAAGTGTTTTTGGTTATATGAAGTGTGCTTATAAAGCTTTTTGTAAAAATTTGTGAGTCACAATGAATTGTGGTTTTGAAGCTGTAGCTATCAGTACACATATGATAATTTCCAAGATTTTGAAATTTACTGAAAACTGTCAATTTGATAAAAAGTATGCAAAGTTAATTCATACTATTCCAGTGAGTGAAAAATGCCAGCAACCACCATTAAGATCTTGACACTTAGAACTTGAAATTGAAAAAATTAATTTTTAAAATCTACCATAAAATGACACTTTGTCCTCTTTTGTATAATAAATCCAGTCAACCTTTAAATGTAAATTTTTGTAGTAGAGGGCTTCATATGATTAAATCTGTCAATATAGCTTGAAGTGCTTAAACGTGCCGTGCATGTTTTGTCACCTTTTCAAATAATTGTATGAAAATTTTATTACCAAAAATTAGACCAATTTATTTGTCAAAAATTAAGTCATAAAAATTGTGAAATGGTTGAAAAGTTCCCAAAAGTACTCATGCATTATGCCATGTCAAACAAAACAAAGACATCAAAACAAAATTAATGTCTGGCACAAATCCTGAACTTTTGGTACTTTTTGACATATTGATGTATACTACCCCTCCATGGCAAAAGGGCTTATCATACCTATTATATGTTAACATAAACGCACATTTTATTTTGCAAGTGAAATTTGACCAATTCAGTGGAAATGCAGTGAATATTTATGTGTCAAATACATGAGAACATACTAGTGGCCAGACAGGAATCCCAATTTATCAAAATAAAAATTTATTAAACTAATTGAAACAGGGTAGGGGAAATGATTTGTGTATATTTCTAAAATACTGAAAATAATTATTTTTTTATTTTAATCCAGTTTATTTGTCATATTAAAACATATCGTCAACCAAAATTGAAAAACAATGATGTATCAAATATCAATTCAGCATTTAAAAGCTGATGACGGAAATAATATAGAATTCTAGATCTTTCGCTCCTCACCTGAAGTATTTAGAGTTGGGACATGTGTAGCCTATCGGATAAGTCCTTGACTGTTAATCACCGGGCATTGAGAGTCATGGGTTCGAATCTGGTGGGTGGCGTGTGTAGTGTCCTTGAGCAAGATACTTACCCTAATGTGCTGCTCTCCACCCAGTTGTCAAATGGGTACCGGCTTTCTTCAATGCTGGGAAGGTAACAGACCTGCGAGGAAGGAGGTGTGGCGAACCCCTCACCACAAATATAACAAATTGTGGAGTCTGGTCCAAGCGCTTCGTAAGAGAAATTGGCACTCCAACCTGTGAAATACAGGCCGTCCCCTTTACCTTTACTTTTTTTTTAATGCTTGTTGAGAGATTCAAAGAGGACATAAAACCATTAGTCAAATGTTCAGAAGAGTTATATAGATACCTGGACATGTAAATTGCAGTCGGTATCATAAAGAGTACTCAACATGTCTCAGCCAATCAATTCTTTATTTCAAGATCGCTTTGCATTTGAAATGTTGTGAAGTACCTGACCAAACCAGAGCATAATCTGTAATTTTGTGTGTGACTATTTCAGGTTGTATTACAAGCTAGACTAAGCCAAAGACAAGAAGAATGTCATCAACTTAGAAATGAATTATCTAAAGTAAAACAAGAATGTAGGAATTTACAAGGAACCAAGGTAAGTAATCTTTAATTTAGACACCTTTTGCATTAAAGGAGCATGGTCCGATTGCCTCCACTTTTTTTCAAAATTTATGAGATATTGGTACCAAAATCTTGCTCATATTTTTCTCTTAATCCATGTGAAATTTCACAGCTAAGTTATGTTCCGTTTTGGAGATATTTATGAAAATGTGTCTAATTATGGTAACCATAATTAAGTTTACATAGTAACATATAGGCGGCTCTGAAATACAAAATTGCCCATAAAATCAAAACAGTTTGACCGATTCAGCTGAAATTTGAAACCTAGATGTCTTGAATGGTCTTCTTTTATATGACATTGAAAACTGAAGTTTGGAAAATCGGACCAAGCTCCTTTAAGCCGTGTAAGCAGAGGACAGTGCTTGACCATTCTGTTGTCAGAGTACGGTCTGCTCAATAAATTTTGTGTTGTGTAACTCGAATATGACACACGCAACTATAAGCATTCATGGTCAAAACACACACTACAGTGTGTAATATCAGCATTGGGTGTTTATAAGTATGTCCACTGAAATTGTTCTTTTAACCAACTAGATGACAAAAATCTATATATTATGTATATGAAACGAATATTGGTTTCTTTTTTAATTGGGGTAAGGTTAAAATTGCTTCCCCTCAGTGATATCTAAATCATGAGTATGCCCTCAGCGAATTTATATAACCATATTCCTCAAAGCAATCGATATTTGTATAATTGACATGTAAATAAAAACTTGTTATTATTTTGCTTTTAGGCTGGTTTACAATCTAGGTTAACAGAACAAGATAATGCCTTGTTACAAATGAAAGCAGAGCTTCTAAGGGTAGGCTTCACGCAACAAAACTTAGAGGGAGAAAAGGTAAGGCAAGATGCTACATGATTCATAGATAATACACCTTGGTAACCTTTTGACACATATGCAAAATCGTCATACGTGTACCAGCTTCATATATTTATTTGTTAGGAATGTTACTGAATATGATTTTAGAAGAAAAATTTCAAAAATTTCCCAAAGAGTTTGTTTTCAACATTGAAAATCAATACCAAGCGATATCATGTTCGATTTATGAATGAATTTATAGGTAATTCTTGGACTGATTGCATTCATTACTGTAAAACATTATAAGAAGGATACGAAAGCTTGGATGTATGATAAAAAAATGCAGTGAGTCAATAAGTGATACTTTCAGATATATTAGACAAGAATATATTCATTTCTTTTTTTGCCTTTTAAAAATGGTTAAATTGTTATTTATTTAATTTCCAGAGTGAAATGAAAAGAAAATTAGATGAAAAAGATAGACTCTTGTCGGATCTACAATCACAACAAAGTCAGAAGGACAAACTACTCAAACAGCAACAAGAACAAATAGAAATGGTAACTCAACAGCTCCAAGATCTCAATTCATTCAAGGTATGCAGAAATCAAAATTATATGTAAACGATTATGTAGTATCTAAAATTTCAATATAGTGTGCATTTTCTCAGTTGCTGTCTTGTGCTGTCCTTTTTATGTGGCCTGAAAGATTTAACAAATTATTATCACTTTTGATTTAAAGGTAGGTATTCCAATCTGGTGACAAATTCTATACTTTTTGCATATTTGAATGAAGGATTATCACCTACATAAAAATATTGTATTGTTTCTTTCATACCTTGGGCCAAATAAATGCTACGAGCAAGAATGTGTCTAATAGTGACCCATAGAAACCTATATTCAAGAAATTCAGCACTATTTTGAACATATTTCTTCAATGAAGCGTAATATGGACATGAAAATTTACAATGGTTATGAACAAAAAATATGAGCTTTTATGTGGAATTGAAATCCCCAAATTGATTTCAAAAAGTTGGGGTAAAAAAAAAGATCGGAACACACACCTTAAAAGTGTTTACGGCTTTAATATGATCATGCATATCCTTAGCAAAGTAGACCTGTTCATGTTGTAATAAAGTATATGTCTCCGGAAAAAAATGTAATGCACACTCTATCGTAATGAGTATATTTTTGGAATTAAACCATGGCCGTTCCACGTGTATCTGTACTGCTGACCCGGCCAACCCGAAAGATTAAAATCACTACAGAAGCCTTAAATTTACTTTGATTTTGATGTTCCTTGCATTATTTTTAATGTAAAATAGTTTGAATTGTTCCAATAACCAGCATTCAAACAAGAATATTATTTACGTCGACCAACATATGACATTTACATTGTAATCAATGGGCAACGCCACATTAGATGAAAATTGCAATCAATTCACGAAAATCTGATTAACCAAAGTTTTGACCTTCTTTTATATCTATCAATGCGATTTGTTGGCTATCGACATCATAAGTAGTGTTGAGTGTCCTGTTTAACCAATAGGCTTACCAATGTCATTATTTTCAGACTGAACTTCAAAATCAACTAGAAAACAAAGGTTCAACTACTACTCAACAGTTAGAATCACAAATAGAAGAACTTAGCCAAAGACTAGAAGGGGTTGGCATGGCAGAGGTAAGCTTATCAGGTTTTAGTCAAGCCAGCCTAGTTCTCTTGGATAGTGCTCCAACCCCTCAGGGGATCTTTGATACATGGGTTGTTAGTGTGGAGTGCATTTTTGCCTTTTCAGAACTCAGCATAAATGTGTCCAACCAAGTAAAAATGCATTATGTGTTTTGTAGATAAATTGTAAGCTACTTCCTTTTCCCTTGGAGAAATCCTGCACAAATGAGCAGACATTCAATTCACTTTCATAACTTAAGGAAGTATCTACTATTATATATCAAACATGTGAAAATGCAACTTTTTAGCTTGTTTTTGTCTTGAAGTGAAATTACTTGCTTATATGATGTGTCTGCCATGCTTTATAAACACACATACTGCATATATACTTTGTGGGGCAGAACTGCCCTCTGTCCAGGGCATCAGGTTGAGGCTGCTCCTGTAAGCCTGTGCGAGTTCCTCTATCAACTGTATTGTTTTTGAACATTTCATGGGCTAAAATTTTAGCTTGTTCGTTCTTTCTCGGCTTATTTTTGACCTTTTACCCCAACTTGCAGTGTTTTCCCTTGTTTTTGTCATCTGGCCTCTCACACTCCTGCTGCTCAGCTCTTAGGATACACATCGTCATACATGTATCATTGTTGTGAGCTTTTGTGCTCTACTTCCTCAAGGTTCAAGGTTTATTTTTCCATAAGACATACAAAAACAATATCAATATATCTTTATAGTAAATAAGTTTACAAAAAAGAGTCTTAAGGAGGATTAGACCAGAAGGCCAGAAAATAGTCTACCCCTAAGAATTTTGTTACAGAAAAAGAAAGTTCATGAGTAAATAACAAGACAATATACACTAAGGATGTTGACCCAAAAGATGCAGATGAAAATAATGTTTCAATCATATTTATTGATAAGAGATTTTTTGAGTTGGTTGCGGAAATACTTTGCAGTTTAAGAGTCTTTATTTATTTTAGGAAGTGAGTTCCACATAATTGGAGCGGATGAACGGACGAGATCTTGTTGGGTAATCATGAACTTCCGAGCGTTTAGTAAAATAGTTGTTAAATGCTGTTGGTAAATCATTGATGAAAAATCTATACATAAATACCCCTAATTCGAGTGTCTACATATCAGTGATAGGAAGCAGATTGAGTGTTGCAAACAAATGTGCCATATGAGCTCTGTAATGGCTGTTTGAGATTGTCCTTATTGCCCATTTTTGGATTGTTATCAATTTGTCTAGGTATGATTTATATTTGTTTCCCTATATTAGGATACCATAAGATAAATATGGCAAAATCAAAGTACAATAAAGGGTATGTAATATTCTAGCTGGGATGAAGTGTTATAGCTTATTCATGATACCTATATTCCTAGACACTGTTTTTGATATGCAATCGATATGGGGTTTCCATGTTAAACATTCATCAACAAGTATTCCAACAAATTTTGTGGATTGAACTCTTTCAAGGACTGTATTATCCAGAACAACCTTCAAATCTTTGTGTGCTTTATATGATATTATGTGCAGTGTGCCCAAAGTTATAAAATTATTAATTACTCAACGAAGTGTTGTGGTTCCCTTGCTGTGTTTAAATGTCGAGGATGGGGTCATCCCAATTATGAAGACACTTTAACATGTGCATACAGGCAGGCACTGCCGTTTGAAATTGGCAGGGGCTCAATATGTAGCTCTCCTGGAGCTTTTTAGGGGAGCGGTACAAGAGCAATTAGAAAAGCTCTTCTGGAGTAAATGAGGGGAGCGATCTGTATTATTAATAAAATTAGCGAATCATAATTGTTTTATATATTTAACATTATGCAAAGGGACTTCTTTGCAGCCCCACGGATCCGGTCATCTCTCTTTACGTTCTGGATTTGAAGCAACATCCCGGGACGACATCATAGTACACCACACCTCACTAACGAACACAGTCCCATCTTTTTAAATCCTATGTCTTGTAATTTCCAATTACGAAAAGTAGACAATAAGCACTTTCTATGATTTAGGCATGATTTATCATATGAAGTAGAAATCCGGATCCGTGGAACTGCAAACAATCGTGAATTATCGACACGAAAACACCAGCTTTATACCAGAAGCAAAATCACAACAAACACGAGGGTCGCCCGGTAAAAAATTCACCGTTCACATCGTGTTCCTTTTTCGTACATGTTTCCGATGTGTATAGCATAAACGCTAATGGACGAACACAACAACTTCCGATCATAAACCGCGCGGTGGTTGAACATTTTATTCCATGTCACTTGTGTAAATAAAATTTCTTTTAAAAATGACAACGCGGTACGTATCATTCAAGGCGCGCGATGAATCGCGCTCTCATAAAGCAATTCAGGCGCGCAAGGGCGCTCGATCGATCTCGCGCGCCTCAAACGGCAGTGCCTGTACAGGCCATCCCATTCCTTAAAATAAACTCTAAATATGATCATACCACATAGAGAATTTATGACCTTATTTGGAAAAGATAGAGACTGGACATATTTTGTATCATACCAGAGTGGATTGTGACTCGTCGTCATCTAGTCCCCAAGTTCGTGGAATATTGCGCTTAAAATTTGTAGGGATGAATCAGTTTATGTGAAACGCTATCAAAAGAAGTTTGTTCTTGTCATCTATTGTGAAAATAGAGCTGAACAAATTGAAGAAAAATAAAGAATTTGATAATTAAGATTGCCTTATGGTTTATTCAGAGTCTGACGATATCCATCGATCGATGCCCATCGACGCACAGTCTTTTACATGCGCTATTCCTTGTGCATAGTGCATGTAAAGACTGCGTGTCGATGGGCATCGATTGATGCATATCAACAGCACTCTGAATAAACCAACCATTAGTGGTATGATAAATTTGTTATTGGTTCAGAGTTGGTTCGTATTATTCCCCACATCTTTCCTCCGCTTCACCCTCTAAATTATGGTTAAAATATGTATTTATTAAATAGTAATCAGTGATTTTTTGCTGATCTTGTTCTTTAGGCCAACTTAGCAACACATATATCAGCTCAGGATAGAAAACTCACAAGAATAGAGGGCAAAGTTCAATCAGGGTTAAGGATACCAGCACCATTTAAAGAGGTAAGTTTAGTGAAGATCAGTCAAAATAAAGTAAATGATAATTATTATTTTTATAAATAACTATTTTATAAAAGTGAGATATCTTCCATGTTTGATGCAACTGCACATTCTTTCCCTTATTGGAATTAAAACAGTAAAAAACAAATAAATAAATTATTCTTAAAGCATCTCCAAAATCTGGTCCAAACCTTATGTATATAGGTAGACACTTTGAACACATGCTGTTGTCTTATAATCACTAGACTTTTGGAACTTACTATTCTAGACTTAAGTGTTGCCTCTTCTAGTATTATTGTAGATGATTTATTTAAATAACAAGTGACAAATTTATCAAATATGTGACAAAATAAGGACTTTGGAGGTACAGTAACTTGCCCTCTAAAGGCGACAATGATGGCCATCCCTACATAATAGAGAGAACGAAAAGAGTACCAATTGTCCTTTATAACTTTCTTGCAAATAAGCTATGATGAATATAGGATATGCTGTTTTAACTTGTGCATTCTTTTCTTTCATCCAGGGTTCAGATGAGTTGGCAACATTACGTAGCGCTCTAAGGAATCTAAGAACAAATATGAGTAGCCATGACCCAAACCACCATGCATTAGACTCATTAGAACAGGTAACTGCAATTTATTAATTACAGATTCATACACTCTGCGTGTCACCTAGCCAATCAGAACGCAAGAATACAAAGTACGTGGAGTGCAGTGGATCGTGACAATGTACTGCGCTTGTTGCGTTCTGGTTTTGTGTGGCGGGCGTTTAGTGCGTATGAATGTTTCATTGTTTTTGTGGGGTCATTATTTACAAGTGAGAAGTTTTGGATTGTGATGGTCATATTAAAGGCCTTATTTCTTTTCACAAAAGATTCAATGTTATTTTTTTTTGTATATGAATTAGATTAATAAATTTGCATTCCATTATGCTCGTAAAATGAGACAAAATCGATGCACTTGCGGTAAATTTTGATTGCTGTCCAATGTACTCAGCCCTTACGGGCCTTGAGAATTGGATGCATCAAAATTGACAGCGCGTGCATTGATTTTGTCTCATTTCACTCGCATATGAAATGCGCATTTATTAATCTATAATTTATAATTGTGTATAACTTGACGCGAGTG
>JXSR01S001013.1:17533-34290 GCA_000969725.1 Ophiothrix spiculata | reverse complement strand
TTTTTTTTTTTTTTAGTATGCATTTTAGAAGAATTGGACTTAAAGCAAATACTAGTACTAGCCCTTATTTTACTGAAATATTTTATACAAAAAACAATAAAAATGGAGAGAGGTTATTGACAAAAACCATTGCTGATTTCTAAGGCAAATTATACTCTCTTAGAAAGCCAGGATCAAATATGAGTCGAAAAGGATCATTTTTGATCCCTTCATGATATCAAATATGAGCTTACCCTTTAAGGATCAACGTGATCCAAAAATAACGATCACAATTCTTGATCCGAAAAAAGGATCAAATATTTCTTATAAAAAAGATCTGCCTAAAAATACCTCACTGAAGTGACCCTAGTAGGGTTTGAACCCACGCCGCACGTACACCATAATTACGAGACCATCGCTCTAACCACTCGGCCACGGGACACGCAGCTGTCAAGTGTGGTGAAATCATCGTATTTATACCATTGTATACATTCCCGGCTATGTATTGGATATGGGGTGTACTCAAATATGAGACAAAAGATCACGTTAGATCCAAACGCGATATCAAATATGAGCTCGTCCATTCCGTATCAAAGTAATCCAGAAATACGGATCAAAACTTTGATATTGTAAACAAACAGGATCAAAATAAAATGATCCTAAAACCGGATCAAAAATGATCCTGGTGAATTTGATCCATTTGTATATATTGATCCGAAAAGGATCAAAACGATCCACGTTGGATCAAAAGTGACTATCAAAGGATTAAAATAAAATGATCCGGAAAACTACTCGTATATTTGATCCCGGCCTTCTAAGAGTGTAGGTCTACAAATGAGCAATTGCTTGAAATACGTAAAGCTAACTCTCCCCCTACAGAATCGTTGGTTAAACTTACTGCTGACATTTTTATGCTTTGAAAAATATTTATAAAGCTTGGATTAAGATTGATCAGATAAATTTTACAAGCGTATTGAATGTTATTTTTTGAAAGGGAAACATACGCTAATACAAGCATGCGCTAGTATGCATACTTTAAAAAAATATTCTTCCGAAGAATTGATGACATCGTAGGTGACATCACATACTGTTCTACATGACGAAAGACGCATTTCGAGAAAATAGCATTTCAATATTCTAACGTAGACTTTGTGTCATAAAATAGCCTTTGCACTTACGTAGTTCACGTCAATAAACTACTTTTAATGAAATAAATCACTTGTGGTACGTCTAAATACATCTTCTAGGAAGGCATAGTACATGTATAATAACTTTTATAACATGTATAATTATTTTTCTATCTTAAATAATATTGCACCCGTTAGAAATATCGTCATGATATATATTTATATTTTTTTCTCATCTTTTAACCCTATTATTGGTGCCATCTGCCACACGCTTTGCGTTTTTGATGGCATCCACATCTCTGTATAGACTGTTATGTGGTATAATTTTAAATTGTATCATTATAAATTATCATTGTCTATTACGTGAGATGAAAACAAATAAAGATTGATAAATATTGATTGAATTTTTCTTCTGGTACTAATTTCTTTTTAAAAGAAAAGACTTTGAACTTATTGGCCCGTATTCCAGAAAGATGTTTAGCTAAACAATTGTTTAACTGAGCATCAACTGTCCAGGAATGATACACATCATTGCAGCTTTCAAGCGGAACAGTTCAATGAGTCGTGCTGTTGACGAGATATAAAACCTTGATTTAGCTAAACACCTTTCTGGAATACGGGCCATTATGTTTAATTTTAACTAAAATTTACTATAAACCCTATTTAATATATACTTGTGAACTCTATGTGAAAACGTTATTTTTTTACATTTAGCAATCTCTTGGTACAGTAATTGAATACGTCAAACTGAGCTATTTGATATAGATCTGTATATTAAATTGTTTTCATCGCAAAGTTCATTAATAGCACACCATATAGGTCTGTATGTAATGCGTTGTTTACGCTATACTAACGTACGGAATTTTCGCAGTTTGTGAAACACTAAATTTTAATAGAACGCATATAGACCAAAATTAATTAATTATTTCTTGTTAATTCGGCTAAATTAGGGCCTGTAACTTGGTAGATATGAAGAAATCATCAATATATCAATCCAGACAACTTTTCTAAAAAAAAAGTCAAAAATGTCATAGACCAGTATGTAATGCGACCGACGATATGTTGCAGTCTATAGTACACTCTAAGAAATTTCCCGTAAATTTTACGGTAAAATCACTGGCAATTCGGTTGCCAACACTTTACCGTAAAATTTACAACTTTGCCGTAAAATATTATACGGTATTTTACTGTATTTTTACATATGGCTGTTTATTTTACTGTATTTTACCGTTAAATCATATTTTTATTGACCTTTCCTACCTGTTTCAAAGCATAGGTGGATTTTGACACCAGTTTTCAACTTAAATCGGATGATATTTAGTGTCAAAATAAGCATCCCCAGCCATTCTCAAGAACAAGGCATGTTTGCAGATTGCCACACTAAGGGAAAATGTGCACCCTTAATTAAATAACTACAGATATATTTTATATTTAGTATATATTTTCTGTGGTGTTAAATGATCTTTTTTGCTATTAATTTACGGAACTTTCCCGTTTTTTCCACATATTTACGGTAAAATCCCGTAAAAAAGATGGTCATTGCATTAAATAACTGATATATGCCGTTAAATTTACATTACGTCCGTAAATATTTTCTTACGGGATTTTACTGTTAAAAAATACTGGTTTTCTACCGTAAAAATACGATCATTTTTTAGAGTGTACCTTACCAGTCATGTCAGCACGATACAAACAAGGGGTAGTACAACAACTATATGCATATAACCCGGGCGGTGAATTTTAGGGGAAAAGATGTTTCATCACACTCAACGCCTAGCCATGTATCCGAATTGTGATGTGGATACAACCAGAATACAACACACACTCCGAGACATGATAAGTTCTTGCTATTGTGATGCAAGTAAGAAATTGCTAGCAACGGCAAGTAACATATAGTCAAAACAATTGCTTATAAATACGTTTTTTGCAAATGCTTGAGATAGACCTTGAATACTTGTTGAGCAATTGCTTTTGCTTAAACCTTTTACTATTTAGCAAGTGCTAATATCTTTTATCCTGACTAAGGGGAAGGTTGGGCGAGTTGGCCCACTTTTTTTGTTCAAACGCCCCTTAATCGGAGAGGTTAAGGGATGTAAGCACCTTACTCAATGCTACGGTTTGCAAGTTTATTTTGTACAATAACTTTTTAACAAAATGCTTAAAGTTAATAAAAGTTTAAATTTCCAGAAAGGAATTTTCACAAGGAACATGATGGTGATGTTGATTTTTGACCAAAAATCACATTTTTTGAGAAAATCACAAAAAAAAAAAAATGGCCATTTGGGCTTCCATTCAAGCTAAAAATAACATTTAAAAAAATAACCTAGGAATGGGCATTTTAATTTTAAACACCCACTCGGATGTTGCATCATTTTTACTTTTTAGGATTTTGGCTAATTTCTTGATTTTTATGCCAAATAAGGTCAAAAAATGACCAAAAATGGAAAAAAGTGAATTTTTGACGCCCGTGTAGCTACAGTCTACAGCAAAGCGGCTTACGGAGATGCGCATTCATTTGGATTTGCTTTTCGACTTTTGGCAAAAATGGCCTCTTTTTCAAAAAACCGCTATCCGATTTTCGTCGGATCTTTTGCTGATAAATGAAGGAATCAACAATTCTAACATGTGCTGTAAGTTTTAAGTCCATAGCATGCAAATATTTTTTCAAAATGACGATTCAAAATTTTGCAAGGTGGCAACCATCCCCCCTATCCGCCAACTTTAACGGCCTGCCATTACCCTACCTTTGGTGGTACCCCCGATTTTATTCTTCAAAAATTATTATGATTAAAAAGGATGTAAAAACAATTACCTAAATTATGATCAGCTTACACACATACAGTACTAATACATTGCAGTTTCATGTTTTACACAATATCAATATTATGTGCATCACGAATGTACATGTTCAAATTTGTTGTCATATCATGCAGTGTGCATGTCAATATCATGGATTTAGATGCAATGTATTAGTACTGTCATGACTGTACATATTGCAGTTATCGTCCACTGCACGCTACACCACAGAGTAACAGAGATGACACTGCACTAAGCTCAAAACACGGCCCAATCATAGCGTAGTATGTGGACAAATATTCATGAGTTAGACTCACTGAGGTATATAGCTCAGTGGTTAGACTTCTCAAAAGACTCATAATCAATACATGTATAATTAATAACCGTTTTCACGCTAGACTGATTTCATGATGTCTTACATGAAGGATGAACAAGACAAGGACGCATTTTGAAGAATGCTGCACAACTTGCATTCAATTAGGCGTAATACACATAAAGGACAATGTCAGGATTTATTTGAGTAGGATTATTCATAATGCGTCCTCATTTTTTTAATTGGAGCCACTGATCACGCAATCAGCCAAGAAACGTTAACCAGCGCCTATTGAGAAATGATAATCAAATGAGCTATGAAGTATATGGGGATAAAGTGTCAGGGGCCTGGCTACACGGCGATCTTTGCATTGCTAATACAAGCCTACGTGTTTTTTCAATGTACTCTATCAGGTCTTTAAAATTATCGTATGATAATGAGTATGGTATCACGAGAACAAGAATTTCATGATCTTGATTGACATGTGTGTTCAAAATTGATAGGTTAAAGAATGCGAGCGTGATGGGCCAATGAAAGTTGTTATTTCGAAACTCCATAGCGAATGTACTGACCGGGCCGGGGTCTTGTTACAAAATGTACCTAATCAGGTTTGCCCTTTTGTCTTTTTAGTTCACAAAAAATATCACATGAAAGCTTAATAAATAATGAACAAAATGGTAAATGTTCAAAAAAAATCGGCCGGTTAGTTTTGATACAGCGATCTTGGCAAGTTATTATCCTATACCCAAAACACGGGAAGATATCTCGGGGTCATGCATCAATTAGGAACGTTGTGTGTGCATTGTATACGGAATGTTGCTAATAACTGCAATATGATGTGTGTAAGCTTACTATGCATGCGATGGTGCATGGTGTACACACATGGCGATCATCAAAATTCAACAAAACTTATATCCTGTCTTACCTGAAAATGAGTCTCCCACATCCACGCCAAAATGGCGTCCTACTACGAATTTTATTTGTTCCACAGACATATGTTAAAACTATATTGATTTGCAGCTCCTTTGGAAGATGTTTAGAATCTAAACATGCTATCATTTTTGTATGTTTACATTCTAAACATTTAGATGATCATGACGTTTAGATGCTAAACATGCTAATGTCACAGACATGTTTATCATTTAAACGTGTGTCAAAAGTCTGGACAAACTAGGGTTTAGCTTTAGTGCTTAGATACTACACATGTTTAGATGCTAAACACGTTTAGCATCTAAACGTGTTTAGCAATTCGACATGTGTCAAAAGTCTGGACAAAATAGTGTTTAGATTTGTGTTTAGGATCTAAACACCTAATTTACAGTGTAGTAGGGTGCCAACTCGCCCCATGGTCCCAGTTTTGACTTAACCTCGTGGTGTACCAACAAACAAAGGATAAAGAGGATTTGATCCCTTGGCATGTTGGACAAGTACAATACCCCGTGATCAATAATAACAACTTGAATCAGGGAAATAATATCTTGACACTAATACAAAATTACGTTTGCTTAGAAAGTTTACTTAGGTAAATCAACACCTCGTTTTAATGATAACTTACAAAAAGAGATGAGCTGGGTTTTGTAAATTTAATGGTAAATTTGATGCATTTTAAATGACCAAAAATCACCAGTGGCATAATTCCCCCTAGGTCACGTGAGCAGAAACACGTGTTTGGCCAACTCGACCCACCGTCTCCTATGCCTAACACCGCAACAACTTGTTTAATATTGTTGTATGTTACTCCTAGTGCTACCGACTAAACCAATACTAAGTGCAATTTTATTACTTCTATCTTAAATTAATTCAATTCAATTAATTTGCTTTCTTAAACATCATCGTCAACATTGTCACGTTAACACTATACGGCAAGTGGTAAAATGATGATTACGTACAATTGTTCGGTAGATTTGCACGAACCTCAGCGAGAGTTTAGTAAGAATCGGGGATCGGCTTGCGAAACCTCAGTCGTAAATTTGTGCGTAACTCGGTCTGAGAGTACGTTATTAAATAGGAGTCAGAAATTTTTGTTGGTGAAGTATGAACTAAAACCAAACGTAAGATCATCTAAGATAGCTTTTTCTGTATACATAAGCAGACCCGATAGGCCATCATGATGGAACTCATAGAATTTAAGACGGCGTTACGTCTACCCTGACTAGACATTGAATTGGTCGTATATCGGTCTCAGTCTCAGACCTCGCATAGTCTAAGATCAAGATTCACGATCACCTATACAATCATAAATATACCATATGTCAACATAGGTTTGTCTTAGGGTTGACTTAGATCAAAACAAGTCTTGCGAAACCTTTAAAGACCAATGTTGCGACAAACCTACGACAAATCTAAAATTTGTGAACCGACCCTAGGTTGTTTTCTTAAAAAAAAACAGCGTAGTAAGAAGATTATCTTTAACCCTTGTCTTACCAAGGTAATTTTTCTAACGTTTGTTATTAGGGGAGGGGGGGGGGGAGTTGTTACAACCCACTATGAAATTGACATTTAATCGCCAACAGTTAAGTTGTTTTGTACCATAGTATAGGGTAGGGCTCTTCTTTCTATTGATACCAACATCATGAAAATCGGCCAAGGCGTTGTGTAATTATGGCGTTATAAGTACTTCCGGGAAGGAAAATCACGATTTCGCCAAAATGGCAAAAAAATCTAAATTCTGCTGTAAAAGTTTTAAATATCGGAATTTTATTCTGTTTTTGCTTATGAAATGGGAAATGGTGTTTCTAAGATGTTCTGTAAGTTTAGGTCCATACAATGCAGATATTTTTCAAAATGGCGACTTAAAAATATTTCGGAGTGCCAACACTAGTATTCAAAAGTGTCTCAAATTGAGAATCATCTCATAATGTATCTCATTTTGCTTATTATTTTTTGAAGCAAAATGAGATACATTATGAGATGATTTTCAATTTGAGACACATTTGCCAATTTGAGATACTTTTGAATACTAGTGCAACCAAACCCTTACCTTTCGAATTTGACGGGACATTCTGACTCCCTGAAGTTGGGACCTATGATTTTGTTCGCTAAAATTACCGCAAAGGATTCGTTTGTGTTTTTATGCAACAGCGAATCATCCGTAACCCCCTTTGCAAAACAAGGGTTAAAAATTTACTATAAAGATTGTACCCAGAAAAATGATAAAGACAAAAAATATGGTCAAAGAGGAGGAGGAAGAAGAAAGAGATAGGGAGACAGACGACGGGAAACGTAGTAAAGAGACAAAGACAGAGGACACAAAAGTAATCAGAAAAGTAAACAATGAGAGGAAGAGAGGAAACATAATCATCCAATACCCTGCCGTAAATAGTATCAATCAAGATGTTGTCAACCTCTTAGCCACGAACCAAGAGGGGTCCAGTTGAGATGGTATGCAGATATTCAATGGATCTACGCTTCACCTTCGCTGTCGCACAACCTTGGTCGCACTTGGAATTGTTAGTGTTGGGGTCACAGACTAGCATAAGGCAATGGATGTACACCTGTGGATAAAAAACAAATACAAAAACAGTGTACGTCAATTCACAATTGTGTTTGTGATTCATGGCTTATATACATAGCCACCATTCCTAATAGTTAGATATGTTCGGGATATTTTGGCGCACTTTCTTCTAAAAGCACCAATCTGACTCAGATATTGCTGAGACAATACCATTTTAATTGTTGATGGGCGCCATAAATGGCGCCCCCTAGAGCCGCCATAACGAGCAAATCCAAAATGACCGCCATAAAAATTGTTTGTAATTATATAAATGGCTATAACTCATAATTGATGCCACTATTTAGGTTTTTTTGTTCAGAAATACAATTTAAATGTTATATTAATTCTAAAATTAGAAACGTTTCTAAAACGATGACCCAATTTGAGCCATTTCGTGCAACATTTTACGAGATATCTTTGTATTTTAATGCAGGGGCACGTATGTGCCCATTGTGTATGAGGCGGACTTTTTAGGGGCTTTGACTGAAAAGTGTGGGCCGGGGGGGGGGGGGGGCAGTCTCCACCCTCCCTGGCTACGGGCCTAGTCGAATACATTAACATATTAACATTACCAGCAAACTTTTTTGATTTTTGAAAGCAAATCATACAATAACATGTTTGTATCACCTTTTATTCAAATGAACTCACCATGTTGTCACCATTAGCCCAGGAAAATGCCGGGAAATAGAAACGTCCAGCGTTGGGTTCTTCTTGTTCCACAAATGCTTGGTCGCTGGCGCAACTGTTGACAAAAATGCACTAGTTGATTAAACGACGAATGATATTTTAAGGGTTAAGGGAATCCATCTGCTCAAGAAAATGTGAATCCTAACTATTTGAAAAGATAAATAGTTTCCACTGCATTTGCGGGGACTCGAACCATGGATTATGGCAGGGGTAAGTCGTGCATTACGAGGCGAGGGATCTACCGCTGAGCTATGCAGGCAGCGTTGAGATCGTGAACTAAAATTTAAAACATAAACATTAGAATGCCGTATTTTTCTTTTGTTTACATAAAAATTGCAATTTTTGCCTCATTGAAATGCTCAAATTGTAAGAAAATTATGCGAATGCGTATATCAGACAAAATGTAGATAATGTAGATACTAAAAACAGGCAATTCACAGCTTAAACAGGGCGAACTCAGAGTCGTAATTCACGTCCGGTTTTTAGGGCAAAACAACACGGGTTTGTTACATTATCATTCAAAATCATCACAACATATTTATAAAATATTATTTGTTATTCAATAAAAAGTATCAAGCCTACAATCTGTCAAAGTCTGTCAACAGTCGAATCGTTCGAACATGCATAAAATTATGAGGTTTCGGCGAAAAGACGTCAATTTTTCGAAGTAGTCTATTGACGTAATTTTGACCTTGATAATGGACGTAAAATCACTAGTAAAGTTTCATGTATAAACTATGAACTAGAGACTTTATTCCATATGTACGCATTCTGATATGTGTAAGTAGGTAAAAGCTTGCAGTAAAGATGACGTTCAGCCAAGCGGCACCCATTTAAGGACTGAAGCCTTAAGTTTAAAACAAGTTTAAAAGGATAGATAATATTTATGTCAGCAAAATCATATTTCATAATGTTTGCAACGTACGATTGTTCATATTGCCATTATTTCTAAATGTACTTATAAGGTATGGTACCACCAAACCAAAAATAAAGTTCGGGTTTTTTTTTTGTTCGTGAGAACTTGTATGGCTGACGTTAGTTTATCCTTTTTAAGGATTATTCTTGTTATATTTATGTTTATGCTTATTTTTAACTGAAAGCTAATTTGTTGTTTTTTGTACTCCTGCAATTATTTATTTTAACAGGGTAGCCCGATCAGTAAAACTGTATACAGGGGACCCTTATAAACTTCCTCATTCTTCGAGCCCATTGCGGGCTCATTTACAGTTTAAGCTGTTAAAGTACGGTAATACATTAAACAAGATTAGCTGTTCTCTCTATATCAATCACCTCCAGTCGGCAGCTTTCTTTTACCAGCCTCCCCTGCCTGCATTCCCCGAAGGCGTTATATTATCTTTATTCGTGAATATAAATTATCTGGTGAGGTATGAATGACCACAGTATCCAAAAGATACTCGAAATCTTCTACGTCTAATTTTTACAGTTTATCCACATGATAAAAACACTATATAGGCCCGTATTCCAGAAAGGTGTTTAGCTAAATCAAGGTTTTATTTCTCGTCAACAGCACGACTCATTGAACTGTTCTGCTTGAAAGCTGCAATGATGCATATCATTCCTGGACAGTTGATGCTCAGTTAAACAATGGTTTAGCTAAACATCTTTCTGGAATACGGGCTTATAAGTTTAAAAGCTAAGTTAAGAAAAAGACACTATTGTAACTTTTGTTTTGTCTTACCCATCATCAATAAGGCCAAAAAAAAATTAATTGTTTGATTGGCGTAACATAGAAAAAAAAATAGGGTAGGTAGGTCGGATTTTTTTTTTTTTATATAATTTTTTATTTTATTTTCTAAGTCTATGTTTCACGTACAAGAACATAATATATATGGCACATATACAAAAACATCTTCACTTTTTCTGTAACACATCTTTTATTTGTTATTTTGAATGTCCTGCAAGCCATATCTTGGGCTCCCATGAATCGATTCCCATCAAATTTGGGATTTGGAGGTTTTTTACAATGCTCAAAAAAACAAAATATCTAGGGTCGGTAGTAAAATTAGGGTAGGTCGGGTTACGCCAATCAAACAATTTTTTTTTTAGGCCTAAGAGTGAAGCTGGATGAATCTTTGGGGTCTGCAGAAGGGGTGGCGTAGCAGTCCTTAGCAAAAAGTTCGAGTCCGTTGACAGTGTTCACACTTCCCCTTATGTAGACGGTGTCACCGACCTTAACGTCAACTGGGTAGTCTTTGGCTTGGTATGCAGTGCTGTATGTTTCATCCGTACACATGTCCAAATTGAAGGTAAAATTTCCATAAGAGACTTTGGTGTTCCCGCTTTCTGATATGGGATTCATATCGAGCCTCTGATGACGTTCCACTCGGCATTCTAAGTGTATTGCGGTGGGTAAGATTGGGGAGTTTGGATCGTCCGAACCAAGGATGAGTGCATTTGTAAAGATCATGTGACCATCTGTCTCCTAAATGTAAAAAATGTAAGTTTAAGAGGACATTAACAGATAAAATTTATATTGAAAAAATAGGTTACATTATCTTGAACATTCTATTAATACTTTAACGATCTTACGCTATAAACCTCAAGTATTTTATAATTATTCTTTGATTTTACGTTCAACAGACAAAAAATAAATATAAAACAATGAAATATCGAAATATGCAATTTTATACAATCTTAAAAACGGATTTTTTCCCACGAAAAATGTCTATTCCGGTGGACAATTGTCTACCTTTGTCCGGTCAAAAGTAATGAACATTTTTCTGGAAAAAGTGCAGTTTTCAAGATTTTAAAATCAATTTAGAGTTTGCTATGTAATAGGCCTAAAACTACACTCTTAGAAGGCCGGGATCAAATATAGTAGTAGTTTTCCGGATCATTTTATGTTGATCCTTTAAGGCTCATTTTTGATCCAACGTGGATCGTTTTGATCCTTTTTCGGATCAATATATACAAATGGATCAAATTCACCAGGATCATTTTTGATCCGGTTTTAGGATCATTTTATTTTGATCCTGTTTGTTTACAATATCAAAGTTTTGATCCGTATTTCTGGATTACTTTGATACGGAATGGACGAGCTCATATTTGATATCGCGTTTGGATCTAACGTGATCTTTTGTCTCATATTTGAGTACACCCCATATCCAATACATAGCCGGGAATGTATACAATGGTATAAATACGATGATTTCACCACACTTGACAGCTGCGTGTCCCGTGGCCGAGTGGTTAGAGCGATGGTCTCGTAATTACATGGTGTACGTGCGGCGTGGGTTTAGACCCTGCTAGGGTCACTTCAGTGAGATATTTTTAGGCAGATCTTTTTTATAAGAAATATTTGATCCTTTTTTCGGATCAAGAAGATCCTTAAAGGGTAAGCTCATATTTGATACCTAAAAAGGATCAAAATTGATCCTTTTTGTCTCATATTTGATCCTGGATTTCTAAGAGTGTACTGAAGAAACAACTATGGACCAAGTAAACTTTAGGTCCATCCAAAATTTTTGGGTAAGGGTTTAGGGTTAGGGTATGTTTAAGGTAAGGGTTGTGGCCGGGTAATGGTTAGTGAGTTAGGATCGGGTCACGGTAAGTGAGTTAGTGTCGGGTAATGGGTCAAGTTTTTGATGGGACCTTTTTCAACAACTGTTTATCATACTACTAAGTAAAGGCATTGCGACTTCGCTAAATATTGAATTTAGTTAGAAAATCATTTATTTTATTACCTCCATAACAGTGCCGCACTGATCATACGTCGTTGATACTGAGGCAAGACCTATACCGTCGTCGTCAGCGGCTGTGCAGGTAGTTTCAGTCAAATGCACGTCTGATGGGTTTGTATAGGGAAGAACTAATGTGCTGAAAACTGCCGTCATACCTGTTCCCTCACAGGTCAGTTTCAAGTCTGTTTTCAGAAGTATAACAAAACTTTATTTATTGATTTTATTTCACAAAATTCCACAAAATATCAAGCCGTAATCTGTTTAACACGAGACTTGAAGGGTGGAAAAATTTAAAAATAATGTAGAAATACATAATGACGTACATTTGTTTCCGGTACTGCTCTAGTGTGGTCATGTTTATATGTAGTGGGGTCCTTTTTATTTTTTTCTAGAGGTTAAGGGGCGCACCATTTAATTCTCAGGGGGGGGGGGCATGATGGAAGTTATTTTAATTAAAAAAAACTTCTCCGCCGAAGGCGGCGAAAAAAACCCTTTACCCAAAGATGAGCAAGAAATAACCCCAACTACTTCAAGGTAAAGAAAAACATGAAAAATGCAATAAAAAACTTTGACGCCGAAGGCGGCGAAAAAAAATCTCGCCGCCTTCGGCGTCTAAATAAAAACTTAACTCAACCCAAACTTCCATGCCCCCTGAAAATCAAATGGTGCGCCCCTAGGTAGACATTCATAAATAGTGTTGCTGGTTTAAAATAGAAAAATGTGATTCTAACAGAACCTATGACTGTCGAATCTCAATCTTATACACGCAAGATGTAAGCTGAGTAGTGATATAGTAAGGTTATATTAAGACTCGGACAAAATGGCGTGAATCAACTTAATAAAGACATACAAATATCGTAAAGTTTGGCTTTTTCGATTGATGTAATAAACAACATAAGTTAAATTTACAATAATGAGAAAAAATTAAGGTTTGAAATCACTGAGTCTGACTTTAACTATCAATCATTTATAAGGTTATCCGATATATTTTTTTTTTATGATCACGGATCACTGAAAGAGCATTTAATTCAAACGAACTAAAATGAAACCATTGTATGATATGTAGACGCATTAGTAAACCCAAATTTTTCTTTACATCAAAATCAAACGATTTTAACATTTGGTCATTCTTTGTTCTTACCTTTACATACTGTGCAGATGCTACTTTCACCAATTTTGGGTTCCGATAATTGGGGCTGTGAAGATGCTATAGAGTAATAGGGAGAAAACTTTGCAGATAAGAAAACAGTGAATGGATGCCGTACTGAATGGATGGATTGTTCTTACATACCTAAGTCAATTCTGAATCCAAAACAAGCTTTGATATTGTAAATTATGTATGTAAAGTCAATGGCATTTTAGGTGAAATTTTCGTTATTTATTTATTTATATATTTATAACGTTCGGCGGAAAGCCAGGCTAATCCAAAATTCACGTACAACCTAGGTCGAACCCGGAATCGAACCCTGGGCCGCAGTGGTGAATTAAAGACGAGCATATTGCAGTTATTGCCCATTGCACGCTACACCGCGACCTTTGCATTGCTATAAGTCGAAGATCTTTAACCAGGTTTAATTGACAAACAACGCAAGTGTATCTACCCGCCACGGTCATATCAATTATCTCAATGACGTAAATTCAGGCTTACCCTTTGGTCTTTTGAGTTCACAATAATATCACATGAAAGCTTAATTTAGAAATACTCCATATAGTTTAATGAGACTTCAGCATAATACATCTGTATGAACTGTACACATTGCCTGGGATACTTGGTGTTTTTCTAGGTAAGAGGCAGTGAGGGTAGTTATACTTCAGTTCTATTTAGGACATCTTATGCATGAGCGACAATAATTTAGGGTCTCCTTCAGACGCCCTAAGGCAGAGTAAGGTTACACAATGAAAATTGACAATTTTTAAGGGGCCGTTTCAAAACTCATCTTGTTGAACCGGCTAGAACCGTCTAGAACTTACAATCAACCGTCATCTGAGCTTTGAAGTGGCCCCTAATTAATCTCACCTGATCTCACATTGAATCCAGCTGGATATACCATGCCGCCATTATTAATTAATCCATACGCCACCACTAAAAATGTTACATCAGGATCAACAGTTGTTACACTATGCGTACCAGCCGTGACCGGAGAACGGAATGTGCACATATCACTTTGAGATAGGGTTTTAAAACTTGAAACAAGTGTTTCGTCATCGTATCTCAAAGCTGGAGCATCAGAACATTGAGCAATAATGTTTATGTAGTGACCGTACTGCCAATATATGGGAAATGTGACATTTCCGGAAAACAGTTCTGTTGGAGGTACAATGACCATCGCGGCGTCACCCGTCTTATCGCCATCTGACTTCGAATATTGCATAACAAAGACAGGTTCATCTGATGTTATCACTATCATCAAGTCATCAACTACGTTACCTTCGTACATTTTTCCAGCTTGGAGTTTAACCACCCCGGTGTTGCTGATCGTGATACTGGCATTGTTAGGGGAAATAACACGATAAATGTAGCCAACCTTTGGGCGACTTTTAAAGGGAGCCAAGACAAAAGTATGCCCATAGTTTTCAACAGAGGGTAACTGCTCTAACAAACCGTCAGCTCCACTACCGAGATTACCGACATTAGATAATCGAGTATCACCAATGACAGCGATGGGCTTATTGGCTCTAAAAATACCGAACCTGGTAAAACAATCTCTGCATGTTGGTCGCGAGTTGCAGTACCCGGGATGTGGATGTCGATCCCGGGAACACTTACATTGAAGCTAACCGGATCTATTGACGGAGTGGATATCATCACAATAGCCTGATCATGCGCGCCGCCGTAAGGGTTGGGAAAGCTGAAAACAAACTCTTTTCCGAGAGTTCCATTAGTATCTGAAACGAATGAAACACAAAATTACGGCTATTTGAAGCCGCAATATATCTATTGACCTTAGGCTTGGCGTCCAAAGACATTCGCTCGGCCAAGTGACATTCACTCTTGACATTCGCTCTGAAACATGGTCTCGCGTCAAAATGGACTCATTTTGGTCCATTTTTTTGTGATTTTTAAAAGTTTTGATTTTTTCCCCATTTTTTTGAAAAAAAATTGAAATTATTTGTAGGAAATGAAAATCATTAAAGGTGATTTTTTCCAGCTTACAATACAATCTTTGCCAAAAATACTTTGGACACTATTGACAATGAAAAAGATATGAATGCAAAATTATGGAGTGTGGGGTCAAAGTTATTGAAGACGCAGCTTCTCTCATCCCCTGTCCCAGGACCTCCCTCCCTCCCCCAACATCCAATGTTGCGACAAACGCCTACGCACACCACATTCTTTAAGATATATTACTTAACAACAATGCTGTTAAACAATATATCTCTATGAGCGTGGTGTGTGCATGTGTTCATCGCAACATTGAGAGATGATACAGTATATCTAATAAAATAGTGTCATTCAACATTGCAGTGGGGGAGAGGGGGCTCAAATTTAAGCATTGCCGTCAAAGTGTCCCAACAGTTTTTTTCAATGATTGTCTGTAACTCAGCTAAATATTTTGAGAAACAACACTTGTTGCAATTGCAGAGTAGGTCTATGTGTGTAAGTTGGAGGGGATGGGGGTGTCGGAGGGTTGCCGTATGTTTTGGGACAGATGTTAATGCAATATCATGTTTGAATAGTGCTTGGGAGGTAATAAATAGCCAATAATGTATATATGATGGAAAGGTAGGTTAAATCGACGGATTAATGGCACAGTTCAAAACACTATTATATTTAGGCATGTTCATTTTAATGATATAAAACACATTGAAAAGAAAAAAAAATCATGATGAATCCAAAGCTGAACGTAGGACTCGAACTTGAGCCTTGAGATCACAGGGCAAGTTTTATATCCACTACACCACCAATTACTGACACTGCACGCGAGTAAAACCTTAGGCAATATGCTACAAGTTCAAAATCGATATCAAACGAGAGATGTCTATGATGGTCAATCGTCACGGTTTACCATAATTGAATTGTACATACTTTACACGGTTGACCACTAATGAATATAAAAGGAGGATATTATTTATATCATTGCAGTGGTCAATCGTTGATTTGCATTGAAAACAACGGTGGTGAACCGAACACGGTTTACCATTCCACCATAGCGCGCTATACTCGCATCACCTGAAGTGCGTGGGCCTACACGTAAAGCATAAATCGTCAATTATGGGACTATTTCATGATAATCATGATAATACCATTTTAAGTGTAATACAATATTTACGGTTAACATGGTCTTATTTCAAAAAGAACTGAAAATTGTCCAGTTTTTGAAAATCAACAGATTTGTTTCAAATGGTTATGCTAAACGTAGTGGACCGATTTTTAATTTTATTCATGTCATGTTCCAACAAATTGTATTTTTGTGTAAAAGAAATGGCATGTTGTTTTATTTCCAATGTAATATAAATTGCAATATGAAGGTAGGACATTTCACAATGCGAGATGCTATACAAGTAAGAGTAGGGATGTCAATTAGTGTAGAAAAATCCGTGTTGGGTAGAAATTTTTGTTCAAGTACCTTAACTTTAGACTCCTCAATGACGGGTTCAATAATGTTTAAAATAATTAAAAATGTACCTAGTGAAAAAAATGAGGTTTTTTAAATATTGAG
>JXSR01S001012.1:109054-119089 GCA_000969725.1 Ophiothrix spiculata | reverse complement strand
TTAACTAAAATACTCTTATTTAACCCTAGTTTCAACCCCTGTAACGCCCCGTGTGACGGTAAAATTATAAACTTAATTAAAATACTTGATTTTTACTCACAAATTACGGGAAATCGGGTAAATCCATGTAACTTTGCAACCAAAGAAGCTAGCGACATCGGGTTTTCTGTCACTCGGTCTTGAAACTCGCCAGTTGTTGTTGTTGTTATTAAATGGAAACGATCTACCTCCCTACGTCATCAAAAACCGCCTCTTTTACAGGACTTCCGGTAACGGTCAATCTCGGGTTTATCTTTATTTGCTGGATTCGCGTTCGTATCGATCAAGTTGTGTGTAGAGTCGGACAACAGAGGTCGACTTCAATCGGCCACTTGACAATCGATAAGTAGAAATTCTATTCATTGATGATTGCACTTGAGGGTTTTACGATAGGGACATGAATAGCGCAGTGGGGATTTGTTGGGATAAGTGGATAATGACTTCTACGATCTCACTCCAGTTAGTATATTACCTCCATGGTTGGACATGCTGGAGCAGAGGCCAGAGCTAAAGATGCGGGGTGTTGAAAAATTATATAGCGCAGAAGGAATTCAACGTTCAGTCTTACAAAAGTCACTTGCTATGTCCTTTTATGTGTTACATATTATAGTTTATTGGTATCAGGGAACGAATTCAGTATTTTTTTTGCATTGCAACATGTGCTATGCAAAATATATGTTTGCATAGGCATAGCAGTTTGAAATTTTGTATAGCAGTTATTTTGCTCCATAAAACTTAGAAATGCATTGCATTTTGCTATGCAAATTTAATGTATGCATAGCAAATGTACAAATCCAGTAAAACGTCCCTTTAGGGATGGCCAAATAGGAGGCCAAATACCTTTGATAGAGCTAGAGTATAGTCACTGTATAATCTCCACTTCAAGCTAGTTTAGGTGTATGCTGCTGCAGATAAGTGTTAAAAGTGTTATGTAATGGTATGGTATGATATCAGTTTGTTGAACTTGTCTAGAATGCAATAGAAATGACGATAATCATCCCCATCCCCATCCGGGTCCAGACCTGTCAGAGTCCCCCATTTCAACTGACCTGTAGCTGTTTTCAAGTTACACACCAGCGAACATCAGCACTGTGACTCCCCGGTCCAGCCCTGTCAGGGTGACAGTGAGTCATTTTCAATGGATCCAGGGGCCCGCTTAAGGGGCCCGGCGGGGTGCAGGGGCAGAGCCCCTGACGGGGCACCAGGGGGCAGTGCCCCCGGAAGCTCCTAGGTTCTTGCCATTATGAAGCCATTTGAAAATATTTCCCAAGATGTATTTTCAAAGGTATTAGTGAGTCCAAAAATAAGCAAAGGTTTGCCTTTATGAACCCCCCTGCAAGGGCCCCAAGTCTGCTCAAGGTGACCAGCTGGGGTCCACTCTACTCCTGGGGGTCCCCTTTGAAAAGTGGATGTGGTTTTAAAGGAACAGAAACACAGTAACTTGAATTTTTGACATTATTTAAAAGTCGCTTCGTTTAAAAGATATGGCTTTTTGTATCCAATATTACTATACAGTTTTACACGATTGTACATTTTAAAATTGACCTCCTGACCTTATGGAAGGTTGCAATTGGCCGATTTCAATATATATGATTGGTCATGCTATTATGATAATTTAATGATTTTTAGCATCTATAATTATTTTTTTTTTTTTTGGGGGGGGGGGGGGGAATTAATCATCCCACCCCTAAGGTTGGCATCTATGCCTTAACCTTTGAAATCGGACAAAGTTGATGACAAAACCTTGTAAAATCGATATAGTTGAAACTTTTTAAATAAGTTCCAAAGCTAGGAAACTACTTTTTTTCTATTAGAAAAGATTTTCTTCAAAAAAAATGAATTGGTAAACACAATTATTTTTCATTTTGGCCATTGCCCACGTGTTTATCTTGCGGTCACGATAGTGACATCTAGTTCTTTTGTGTTTATGCCGATCGCTGGTCTGATCATGTTCACAATTAAAAGCTGACCTTAGAATTTCTGGAATCATCTTGAATAGAATGAGTCACCTGCAGAGCACAACTCAACCAGGCCTGAACTCAACATAGTGTTTGATTGGTACAATGTTAACCCCGCCCACTCCTCTTGGGCGGGGTTAACAAGCAAGAGGTGACTTTGAAGAAGCAAAACAGTGACTTCTTGAGCAAAGCCTGGAAAATTCCAGTTTTTCATTGGTTAAGAAATTTGACATGCTTTTATTCATAGACGATTGTATAGAGACTGTCGAATTTGAACCCTGATTGGTATTAAATCGATGATTTTTGTAATGTTTGACTAAAAAGAATTTCCATGTACGTGTGTTTATGTAATAATGTACTTCGTGATTTCTTGTAACCAGCGTCCGAAATAATGAGTTGGAGAGTGCATGCACTGGTGCATGTAGAGTACAATTTCTACCTGCACCAGACAAACTTACATGCACCAAATTTTTTGAGGAATTTGAGAAATTGGTTGGAAGTGGGATTTTGATTTTTTTACCTGTTGCAACACATTCAGAATATCGCTTCGCCCGTGGTCTTTTCTCCCGGTCTTTTCTGCTACTAATCATCATCCATCATCATGTTCATGATGTTGATAGTTTCATCCTTGACCTTTTCCTCCGCTTGATCCTCCACTGGATTGTTTTCCTTGGCCTTCTCTAGCTCATCGCTAATCTCCTTCCTTTTGTCGATAAACTTCCATAGAAAAAGTAAGGATTTTTGCATTGACGGTGCCATAATTATTTACAATAACAAACCAGTTTGATCACAGTGTTTGATCAAAACTTTTCGGCAAATCAAGGGCCGATTTGTTTACTTTTATTTTTCCTCGAGAGGGTATGACAATTGACGCATTTCTAATACCCCCATGTCGCCGCTGATTCGCCTGTTCAGAACATGTGACACGGCGATGACGTCAAAATCAAAACAAAAAGGTATTCCCTCCTTTTCGCTGAGTTCCGGTGACGTTTTTCATAATCGGTATCGGTGAAACTAAATGGAGCATTAGCGACATTCGGGACACTATGGGAATCCCCTTTTGACGATGTCACTGACGATCGATTTCAGGTTGATTTGACACCGATTTTGACTGAATTTTTAAGTAGATATGATAAAACTTTTCACTTTAAATTTTATATATTTTTGAATATCACTTATGTACACAAATTACGAGAAATGAGTTGTAATATTTCAGGTTTAAGCTTACAAGTTACATGCACCGTGTGCATGTAGTATAGAAAACTTACATGCACACAAACATTTCTACATGCACGAGTGCATGTGTGCACCCGGTTATTTCGAACGCTGCTTGTAACCGTAAACTAACGTTTTTCATACGCGTACTTCCTGGTTTTGTCAATTTAGTGTTGGGCGATATAACTAAAAATCGTTAAACCGATAAATGGAATGTCGGTTCAAAAAGATCGTTATTATAATTTAGTGTTTCCCCGCGCGGCGCACCTAAAAAAAGGCGGGATTTCACGCATACCGCCCAGCATTAAATTGCTTGATATCACGTGCTTGGACATGTGACATACAGCCATGATTTGATGATGATTTTAGTGCCGAGTAATGGCAAGTATTTCTTCTGAAATATCTCGCTTCGTAATCAACTTTTAATCTATTTTTGGATGAAATATGAATCTAGATAGATCAAGGAACTATAAAATGCTTTATTCTGTGGCAGGATCATAAAGGTAATCTTGATGAAATTTTGTAAAAACTAAAGCAACTCTATTGTCCACTATGGTCCCGGAGTTAAAAGGCTACTTCACGCTCAGACTTCTAATTTAAATAAAAAAATAAGATAAAAAATTTGAAGTCTGTTGCTAACTCGGGCTACCAATACATATAGCAAAAATGTGGCACTAAAACTTGGATAAATTAATGCAATTCCGCTTATAGAAACAAATATATTTTTAAGGCAACGAAAAAAAAAAAAAAACTGTTTTACGGGCCGGATGTTTGTGTTTTTGAAAGGTTTATTTTTAGTTTTGCCTAAATCATATAAATCAGCAGTTTTTTGGCCACACTTTAACAATTTTAGTTACTTTAAAAAAAATGTGTTAATTTTTTTTGTTTTTCCCCCAATTTGATCCTATTTTTGGGTTATTTTAAGGGCAAAAAAAATAAATAAAAAAAATTGCCCGACCGACTTACCCTACCTGAAAGGTCCGTCCGCCCGTTAAACAGGATTTTTATTTCGTCGCCTAAAGGGAGTGAATATATTTCTTTAAAGGCAGACCAGAGTCTATCTACACAACTGTTGTGGAACAAGTGTCGCTACAATCCGTAAAACAGTTGTGTGGATTAGGATGAGTGTCGCTGTAATTCGTACAACTATGGAAATTATTTTAGAAATGCAAGACTGCTACGAATGTCAGCAGTGACTTGAGGCAGTTGAATTTGGGGGGAGGGGATGAGGGGGTACTCAAGTTTGGTTTTGGTAGGGGTGTTGCTGTCAAATTTGAAGTACCACCCATGCATAGGCCTATAGATAACAATTTTAAGAAAAAGGGACCCTTCCATATATTTTGAGTCAAAAGTTATGCAAAAATTGAAATTTTCTCTGAAAATTTATAATTCTATTTGGCGCAAATTTCTTAATTTTTGTTTGAAATTTAGAAAAAAATCTATATGGCGCAAATTTTAGAAAATTTTGAAGAACAGACCATCAAAATACCACATTTTGCAAAGAAACAGGACCCATTGGTATACCAGACAGCCTGATTGTGCTACTTAAGTTTGCGGCACATTCCCGTGATCACTTTTGTACTAAGTCCCCCCTCCCCCGGGTTTTACACAAGATTTCAAAGATTAAGGTGTCAAATTGTTCGTCTTGGACCAGCGATCAAAAGCGTCAATGGTGACCCCGTTGTATGACCTTTTCCTTGGGGTCAAATTTTCATCTTTGTCCAATTTCAAAGATTAAGGTGTCAAATTGTTCTTCTTGGACTGGTCAGCGATCAAATGTTTCAGTGGTAACCCCATGTAGCAATCAATTAAGACAGCGCTTTATACTCATACCCAACTCCTACCTTACCCCAATGATTAAGTAGGCGGGCAATTCAGTAGGCGGTCAATACGCAGGCGAGACTACTGGTTCGCGAATCATCTTGTTTCTCATGGTGTTAAAATTTTGCCATGGTGTACATTTTTTACAATTTAGCAAAATGTTTATGATGGTGAAACCATTTTCACATCACAGCACATTTTGCGGTGCTTACTGATTGATAATTCATATTACATTAATTCCATTGGTAATTGCTAAAATCAAGCATTTAATTGGAAAACAATCATCTGATCCAGTGAGATTAGGTCGATTGCATTACGTCAAGATCAAAACCATAATTTAGCTTGGTCTTTTCATGAAATCACTAGTCTGTCCTTGGCAGTAGTGTGGATCTTATTTTGAAGAAAAATTTGCTCACTACACCGTATTTATCAAATGATAAAAGAAAATTTTTCAAAATGGTGGAAAATTTCACACCATGAGAAAAATAATGAATGAAAATGACTACAAAAATGGGGAAGTGTCGCTAGCCCTGAATTCTTGTTGAGTGTATATACCGTACAGTAATATCCGTCTCTAAATGAATCAGGCTGCGATAATTATATTTTTTTTACTAGCCCGGTCGGGAAGCCACCAGTGCAAAATCACTTGCCCGAAACCTGCCGAAAATTGCCCGAAATTTGGTTGAAATGTTAACAACAGTGCAGGCACGAAATGTCATCGGCTGCATTGGCACATTAATTAGCGTATTAAATGGTTATAAATAAGCACAAGTGTACTTGTGGTGTCGAACATTGATCATCGACGAGTAAACAGGATTTGTCGCGGCCTGAAATGAATTTCTAGTCATACTGGTAACTTAAATTACCTGCCTGACGGACTAATTAGTACAATGTCCAGCAAAGCAATGGTGCAACAGATAAAAAAATTGACTCTTTTGGAATCACTACGCTAAATACATCCCCATTGACTTTACATACAAAATGGCCTGACTTCAAACGCCATTTTCTTGGCTTAAACTCGACTGGTTGACTCGAGGTTGGTCTCGATTGAAAGATAATGAGTATATCTCTTCAATAAAATGGACCAAAATATATGGTCAAGGCAAAATTTTCGAGATACAGCGCTTCAAAATCACGCTTCATGATGTACGCACCCATGCCCTATTGAAAATAGTGCCATCTTACAAGAAACACTGTGTTCTCTAAAACACATAAAAATTCTACAAAAATGGCACAAACAAAACTTTTTCATCATGAATGATTTAATGACAGTCTAATTGGCAGGATTAACAGCAAAATTTGGGCTAAAATACTCATTTTATACATATTCTGGAATTAATTTTAGGCAATAAGGGTCACTTTCAGCCTGTCAACAGGCATTCTCAACCTAGCAGCCGACGCTATACATTTTATTTACTGAAGTGGTATCTTTTTGTCAGAGGGAGACAAATGATTAAGAAATGCAATTTTTCTATGTTGAAGAATTACCTTTAAATGTTATTTTTTTCCCTTACATATTGTATGTCCACAGAATGAGAGCTATACATTAGTAATTTCTAAAGGACTAGGGTAGGCCTGTTCTTTTCAGCATATCATTGTAAAACGAAGAGAAGACAGATATGGAATCGAAAAGATCTACAGGTGGACTCAAGCCACAGGTAGCCTTTGAGGGAGATCTCAATGCCATTGTTAAAGAGGTTAGTCAATCATCAAGATCACCACCTGAATAGCATTGTTTCAAATCGCCATATGAGTGCAAAAAAATCTGCAAAAGCTGCCATATATACCTCATTGATTTGCCCACTGTATTATCTAGTTATTGGTCAGTGGCTTTTGAAATTGTTCTTCAGGTGACACCATCACCTGAGTAACCATTTCAAAAGCCACTGATATATAAAATAGCAGGGAAATTTCAAGGGATTTTTCACATTCTATACTCTATAAATCTTGAAGTATGCATCAAGCAATCAAACTCTTTTACAAGATCCAAAGAATATCCTTTGTATTCTACAACATTGTGAACTAGTGATTTTGTATTGTGTAAGCGACTAGCAATGACTGATTATGATTGATTAAGACCAAATCACTGCATACTATTAAATTTGGTACATGAATCTTTTATGATTCTTGTCTTATTTTTGGCTAATTTTGTTGCTACCACACGCACAAACCTTGAAAAAAGTTTATTTAAATATTTAGCAAGATTGAGTATGTCGTTTTGATTCGGATAATACGGACTAATTTATTTCCTCGTATTGTTATATTGGTTTTTGTGCGTAAATCGGCTGCTTGTTGCATACTTTAGGATTTATAGAGTATAGACGTTAAATAAATATAACTTTAAGGTATATCATTTGTGTCACCTCAAGAACCATTTCTAAAGCCACTAATATATAAAATAGCAGGAAAATTTTGAGGGATTTAGTGACTATAGGTGTTAAATATAACTTCAGGCAGCCATCGCAGATACAACTTTCTTGCACTCACATGACAAAATGCATGTATTTTGGATTCGAACTTGACAATCTGATCTCAGCCACCACTTATAATATCTTGTAAAAATGCAATGTAAAACATTGGAAAAAATGCTCAGCTATTTCCAATCAATTTTCAAACTTTTACAAGGTCATGTTCATCACATGTGGTGAACACACACAAAAAAATTGAACCTAAAGCAATATAATTATGTGGATATTAAAAAGAAGGAAGATTGAGGTACATTGAAGTATCCCGGGTTGCCACTGTATGGTATGTTTGGTATGTGTGATTTGGATAAGTATATACAAGCTCCTGCGGCGTTCTACTGGCCTTTTTAGTATATACAAACTCCTGGCCTTTGGTGCTTTGTCTGAAGAGTGACTTGGGTTTTGAGACTACACATTTGTAACAGAAAGATTCCCATATCAAATAAAGAAAAAATCATTTAAATCAGAGCAGTTTTAAGCTTTTTACAGTGCTTTCCACAAGCGGATGCCCATAACTTCCAGTTGACGCTCACTTTGTAAGGGTCAAGGAGGTCTTTGATGACAGACTTCTGACCTGCATGGTATGTTTGGTATATAGATGTGTTTATGATTCAATGGTCATTTTGACAACTTTCTTGACAATTTGTTTTTCACATTTTTATCATTGTGCTTTATCGTAGGTCATCTAAGTGTCCGTTGAATACAAATTACTGATCTCCACATCAGTGGGGACATATTACAGTGCAAGTACGAGTTCTACTTGTTCATTTTCAAACATTTTCTTTTAACGTACAGTATTTGGAATTTGGACAGCTGTCTAAAACACTGAATGCATTTGAGACAGAGACCAAGCAACTAGGCAAGCCTGTGAATGCCATAGCCAAGAGACCATGGGACAAGAAGAAACAAGATCTGCAGGCAAGTCCACCATCCCCCACCCCCTTCCCCGTTTCCCTGAGAGCTATTTGCTCGATGGCCCATTTTTGATTTTTACTATAGGCTACTTTATTACTAAGCTTTATTTAGAGTATTTCCATAAGTTTTTAATTTTAGGTGTAATCTAGGCTAGTCCCTTTAAGCTGAGTTTACTTACACTTGATGCAAACTCACTGAGCATGTATCGATGGGAGTTTTTGAGTGGTGTCGAAACATTGATATCAAAACACGTGTATCAACACAAAGCTGAGAAAATCTTTCATGGTGTTTACTGCAATCTGTTTGCATTTTTTGTGTGAATTTAATCACAGTGTTGCTTCAGAGAAAATTATTGGAATTGCGTTTTGTTTCGTGTTGAATATGAATTCACTTGTATTTGTATTTAAAAGTCACCTTTTTCAAAGCTTCAGGGACTGCTTCAAAACTCAACTGGCGGTTGCCTGCTGGTTCTGGTCAGTTCAAACAGAACAAACAATAACCAACCGCTCTAAGTCGGCCAGAATCGGCAGACAACCCCTGATTGAGTGTTGAGGCGGCCCCTTAGTCCTTGTATGTGATTTTGTTCTGGACAGGGTTAGTACGGGTCCTTAAGAGTCCTTAAATTTCATTTTGCATTTTCCAGGCCTTGAAAGTCCTTGAAAAACTGACTTTATCAAAAAAGTCCTTGAAAGTCCTTGAATTGTTGAACTTAAATATCAAAAATAAATATGTCAAAAGAATTTACCATGCAATTATTTTTATCTACAAATGGGCGAAAACAAATGTATTTTGTTGATACATACTCCGCTGGCCGCCACAGATAAAAGTCCTTGAATTGTTCTTGGAAAAGTCCTTGAAAGTCCTTGGATTTTTTAAGTGAAAAAGTGTACTAACCCTGTCTGGAATTCTAAGGCCAAGTGCATGGACCATAGCACCTCGTCTACAAAATAATTTCAACAACAACATAAAGTCTTGTATTTTGTGCATAGAACTCAAACAACATTAATAATAATAATAATAATAATATCGGCATTTATATTGCGCCTTTTCCAGTGGATACAAAGCGCTGGCCATTATTATTACGTCGTAACAAGGGAATCGTCAGAACCATTTCGCCTTAAACTAGGCCATTTGCGGCCAATGACCAAAGGCGCAGACCTATCAGCACTTAGGTTGTGATATTCCCCCCTAAACAGCTCCCCAATACGCTCGGGTCGACGAGGCAAGTGTGATAAAGTGATTTGCCCAGGTTCACAACACGTTGGCACTAGCAGGGCTCGAACTCACAATCTTCCGTTCATGAGTCCTGCTCTGTTCCGCTAGACCACACGCGCCCAATAGCTTATATTTTCTCCAATTCCTGCTTTCTATGTGATGTATGATATCAATTCCTGCTTTCTGTGAAGTATGATAACTTTTTTTTTTTGATTTTTATTCCCGACTTGGGTTTTTTATGGTATATTAACTGCTCTATATCATGTCCATATGTTGACATCAAAGACCAAGCAATTAGAGTAAGGGTCTCGTAATACAGAGATTGTGGGTTCGAGCCCCGGGCCGGGCGGTTTTCGTCTCCTTGTTTCCTTGAGTAAGAAACTTTACTCTACTTGCTCCGTGGTCGG
>JXSR01S001012.1:91517-102047 GCA_000969725.1 Ophiothrix spiculata | reverse complement strand
GGGGAAAGCGCCAAACTTGTCGATTTCTCAGTGTATTCCTAATATATATTTCACCGGGAAGGGGGCGGGGGGAGGGGTTAAATGATATTTGTGTCCGGGTAACCACTCGAGTTCCGCAGACCAAAAATGTGCAAATATGGGTGAGATGATACCTATTATAAAGCTACCATATCTGTATGAATCGGCATCCTATCAAGTATCCATTCCCGTTCAAATTAATACCCTATCTGAGACCGTACGCAAATGTGACGAAAAAATTGTTACGAGAAATCATAGGGAAAATGTACCTGTACATCATTTTGACACTTTCTAGGGATTTGAAGCACTTTTATTGGCATTTAAGGCACCATTGTCATAAAATTCAATCATCGTTTCTTAGTTTGATACCCTACTAGAGATTTAAAATTTGATACCCTATGTGAAACTTGCAGGTCGATTTTGATATCATATATTGCAAGCCTCGAGACCTATTCAGGTCTCGCCTTTTTGGTAACGCGGGTGGTTAACCGGTCAGACAGTGGCGTAGATAGGGGGGGGGGCAAGGGGGGCACGTGCCCCGGGCGCCGCCCACAGGGGGCGCTGAAATGACAAAAAGGAAAAAAGAGAAGAGAAAGAAAAAAGGGGAAAAGAGGAGAGAAAATAAGGAGAAGAAAAATGAAAAAAGGACGGAAGATGGCTATTGGGGGTTGGGATGCCCCTTCCCCAATATTTTAAGTGGGGGGGGGGGTTGGCAAAAGTATTGTAAAAGTAAAACTTTTTGCCCCAAAAATATCAACGCTCCCTCAACCCCCATCGGGGCTTTGCCCCTGGACCCCAACTGTATTATAGTGCTCGCGCTTAAGCTGAATTCATACTCGTGAAGCATGATGAGCAGATTTTTGTAGGCCTACAAATTAACGAAAATCAAAAAATCATTTTTCAACCTTGCACTGATGTATCATTAATTGTTATAATCTCCTCGCCATTTGATGGTATAGTTTATAATGGGTCAATCTACATGGGAGTGCAAATCCAGAGAAAACGCATCTCCGTAAACCGCTTTGCAGAAGACTGTGGCTTCATGGGCGTCAGATCCTGATCTGCTAAACAACACTCAGTGTACGCGTCTACGGAGATGCGGATCTCGGAAATGCACATCTCCAAGATGCATTTGCACCTGAATCAGCACTTCGTGTAGATTGCCCCAATATGTGATGCTGCGTAAAATGATAACTGAAAAGCATCTGCAAACAGTTAGGCCTACTTAAATTATGCACAATCTAATATCCTGCGATGCGGAAAGGACCTAGCGCGTAATTCGTCTTTTTCAAAAATAATACACATTATGTGTAATTTTTGAGAATAATGAAGGCAAAATTTAGGAAAAGGCAAGGTGAATTAAGTTTATTTTCTCAAGTGTACAATAATAAATTATTAAACAAATTTCAATAGAAGTCTTGAAAACCTGTGAGAGAATAACAGGTTTTTTGTGAGTTTCTAAAAAGTGAGTTCTAAAACTTGAATTTGATGGGAAAAAATGGATTCCTTGTAAAATTTCCTTTCTAAAAATGTATACATTTATGTATTTTACTTTATTAGTTTTCAAGTTATGATAAAAACAATTTTTAGGGATTGTGGGGTTAAGCACCAGTATCAGTTAATAGCTACATATCGGGGATGATTTATGAATCACGGGATGATATATGAATCACAGCTCTTCAATATCACAAGTGGTAACACTTTCGGAAATTTTATTATATTTTCATTTTATTTTTTTCAGGGGAAGGGTGTAGTTAACGAAAAAGCGGAAAGAAACTAACGTGTTACAAAGCGATTTAAGACTTTGTTTAGAACGTGGGAGAATGGTATCTTTAGCTAATAGGCCTATTTACACTGGGTTGCAATTTCGCAAGTATACGGTTCCCGATAACCCAACAATGCCCCCTCAATTAGGTGTAGGGTATATATTAATCATGAAAAACCCAAAACAGTGTCGTAAATATTGAATGATAATGTTATTTCCACCAATTTAGTCATCAAGAGTCACATCACTGATTTTAAATGGACGAAATCAAAGTGTCCGAAAAATAGGAATATGGTGTCCGAAAAATAGGCATATCGTGTCCGAAAATAGGACTTTGATCAGAGACATGTTTTGCGATCGTAACTTAGGTAATCTTTGACGATATTTAACAAAAATTGATAGACATATAAACATTGATACAATATAAATATATACCAATCATGGTCGACTATTTCACTCTCATTTCAAACATGGGATAGATTGTTTCTTAAGTGGCCGAATATAGGCATACTTACCCTATGTATGCATTTTTTTTAAAAATCCAGAGTAAAGTCAAAGTTGAAGACACGATGACATCCTTCAAGCAATTTCTTGAGACAAGAGGAGCAGCGTTAAGCCAAACCACAGAGTTCCTTCCTTTCTATGCATTGCCATTTGTGCCTGATCCTACCAAGCATCCGTCGTACAAGGAATTATTCCAGGATAACTGGATCCCTGATCTACAGATGAGAGTAGAGAAGTTTTTGAGTTTGACATTACCTGCAAGACCACAGCCTAGACTATTTGAGATATATGTATCCTTTTTCACGCATGAGAATATTCAGGTTTAGACTTGAATGCATTTTCTTCTCGATACTATAAGTAATGGCTCCCCCCAAAAGGGAGGACTTTGCAGATGATATCAATTTCGATTTTTTTCATTTCATCTGTTGCAGCATGACAGGGGGGACTTTGCAGATGATATCAATTTCGATTTTTTTTCATTTCATCTGTTGCAGCATTTTCTAACCTTGAAAATGACACCTTACTTGTTAAAATTGATCAAGGCGATCAAATTTTACAACAGAAAATCTGCTTGAAATTCTTATTATTTTCTTTATTTTTTTTCACCTGTTTCTTGAAAAGTGTTCTGTTGCAAAGTTCCTTTTTCGGGGTGAGTCATCACATATTCACTCTTTCAGCTGATGAAAAACCCTGTTTTTATGGACTTTCTGTAAGTAGGGTCGACCTGGTCGGTCAGGCAATTTTTTCAAGGTTCAAATTGGCTTAAATAACCCAAAATCTGGGAAAAAATGGGAGAAAAAATGAAAAGATTTTACCCCCCCAAAAAAAGTTTTTCAATATTGCTAAATTTCGGCCACAAAACGACAGATTTTATATGATTTTGGCAAAACTAAAAAAAAACCTGCAAAAATGCAATACAGTTTTTTTTTCGTCGCCTTAGCACTATTTTCATGTGTGTTTTCCCATATGTGTAACTCTGTTTGGTTGTTAACCCTTTGAACCCGACGAGCCGGTATACCGGCTCACGTGTACATGTACTGTATACCCGATGAACCGGTTTACCGGCTTTTAGGTCACGTGTCAGAAACTTTATGTGTCTGTCAACTGGCATGGGTAGTTACAATTTTCAATGATCTTATTTATATCGGAAGACATCAATGAAGCTTTGAACCCATGGTTGATGGGTCATTTTGCTCTTGTCAAGTGACAAGAGGTAAACATTATTATATTTTCGTAAATTTAATAAAAATTTTAAAGAAATGTGGCTTTGCCATAGACTACAACGCAAATATCTAATATGCTGGTCGACAAAAAAGTACTCTTTTATAAATGCTGGTTATTGGAAAAAATCAGAATGCTGTAAAATGAAAAGGTAAAGCAAGGGAAATCAAAATCAAAGTAAGTTTAGATGTTATATTGTGTTTTTTAACTTTCGGGTTGGCCCGGGTTAGCAGTACAGATACATGTAAAATGGCCAGGGTTCAAAGGGTTAATATTGATTTTTCATCTTTTAGGAATAATCAATGTAAAAGTTCAGCAAATGTTTGTTCTCCAAGCAACCATGCAATGTGGTGAAGGAACTCGCAGAGATTCCTGTGAACACTGTATCAAAGTCATTATGTTTTTCTACATGAATTTTTGAAAAAGAAGAAAATGATGTATATTATATATGAATTTTAATATGAAGAAGAAAAGTAAAAAGCTGCCACTCATTGCCATACCATTTAATTATAGACGAATAGTCAAGTTAGCTCAATCAGTAAGGTGCTCGCTTGCGGTGCGGAAGGTCCCGAGTTTGAACCCCGCTGGTGCCAAAAGTTGAGTGTGCTTGAAATTCCCTTGGACAAGGAACTAACTGCTAATTGTCTCATGGAAACCCGTACGAAACTCGGGGAGCTGATCCGGGCAGCGATGGTGCGAATATTGGCTGATCAAGGTTCAGCGCCCCTAGAGGTTGCCGCAGAACCTGAAATGATGCTTGGTGTGGAATGGAGCTTACTTGGGCCACAGTGGTCAGCGAACACCTGTAACGTGTGGAATTACAAATCTTGTAGGCATAGCGCACTATAAATCCCCAGTATTTCTTTATTTATTTTAATAAACAAAGCCATCACTAACTTGAAATGATAATTTCCTTGACTCACCTTGCCTGCCACACAGCAAGATTTAAATAATAGTAAGTATTTGATTTTATCAGTGACTGCATTGTCAGTACTAGCTAGTTTTCATTATATATTATCCCTGGACAAAATCGAGTACAAAAATAGTACAACATTCCTGAGGTGCACATTTGGAACAGAATTATAGTACAGTTTTAGTACAAATATAGTACAAATTTGTGTACTATATTTGTGTACTATAATTCTGTTCCAAATGTGCACCTCAGGAATGTTGTTCTATTTTTGTACTCGATTTTGTCCAGGGATATTAACCCTAACCATGGCACACCAAAGTGCATAGAATACTACACAACACAGAAAAACAGGCAAGTGTGTGAGTCATGCATGAACTTGAACTTGAACCTGCAAGGAGTGTGCTTGTAATCCTACACCATGCAGTTCAGGAGACAAGGCTGTATGCTTAGAAATTTGATTGTATTGTCATTGCATTGTCCAGTAGGGTTAGGGTTAATAAATATAAAAAAGTTGATTGGTTTAAACCCAATTTCAAATTGTTTCAACCACCTTGATAAAAGTTGTAAATAGTTCTTTTGAAATAGACTATGTACGGATCCCAAACTTGAAAGATCATTAATGGAAAGACTATTTCTGGGTTTGACTATTTATATTTATGACTGTATCATTTATTTTATACACAAAGCAACTTTCAAGCATGGAATTGCGTGCATGTCAAATTTACATGATCAAACTATTATGCGCATTTACTTGTCACATGTGGGCCAGAAATATGTATGTCATGTTAGTTCCCAAAAACTTGCCATAAAGCAGGGCTAGAAATCCATTCACTGCTGCGAGGGTCTTATTTGATTCTCGAAAATCTACTGGGGGAGAATCTGTGCAAGAATCCGTGGATTCTTTGCATTCATACACAATGTGGCCGCCTCACTTCACGAGAATCTATTTGGATTCTCGCAAAATCCTCTTGGGGAGAATCTCTGCGAGAATGGATTCTTGGATTCTCGCCGAATTTCTAGCCCTGATAAAGCATATTGAGTTGCATGAATGCTAATTTTGAGGCATACCACACATGGGCCTTGTGTCTTGGACAAATCGAAATTTGTGCATTGATTATGTTCTATTTCACAACAAGAAATGTGCATTTTTTCTTGTTAGTTAATAGCCAAACAGATTTTTATGAAGTAGTTGAATCATATACCGTGAATGCAGTTTCTAGATAGCAGTCAAGTTAGCTCAATCGGTAAGGCGCTCGTTGGCGGTTCGGAAGGTCCCGAGTTCAACCTGCTGGTGCCAAAACGTTGGGTGTGCTTGAAACTCCCTTGGACAAGGAACTAACTGCTAATTGTCTTGTGGAAACCTGTATGAAACTTGGGGAGCTGATCCGGGCAGCGATGGTGCGTATGTGGGCTGCTCAAGGTTCAGCGCCCCTTGAGGTTGTCGCAGAACCTGAAATGATACTTGGTGTGGAATGGAGCTTACTTGGGCCACAGTGGTCAGCAAACACCTGTTAAGTGTGCAGAGGCCGAGTGGAATTACAAATCTGGGAGGCATAGCACACTATAAATCCCCAGTATTTATTTTATTTTAGTTATAATTTTACTGTTTTTTCATTTTCAGAGAATACTGAACAGATGCAGAGACTACAACAAAGTGTTGTTGATGCCGAGAAGAAATCCATGACATATATTAAAAGGTTTAACAAATTACAGGTGAGGTCAGACCTAGCCTCTGCATATTAAAATTTTAAACAAACTGCAATTGAGCTCAGACTTTTTATATACTTAGAGAATAAAAGATAAGATTTATTGTTTTGCCTGTCATCTATCGTCTCATAATGGATGGGCGTACATTATTTTGAGTTATGGGGGCCCCGCAGGGGGTGCCCATTACGAATGTAATGTATGTACATCTGAACAATTCCAGATGTGTATGTACATCTGAACTATTCCAACCATTCCTTTGATAACAAGGACATAGTGATTTTGGACAGAGAGTAGAGGATATTTGAAAGAGGTGTCAGAGCGTATATGTAAAATCCTTCATTGAACAGGGGAGGAGGCCTACGCTACACTTTGTCGGGGGCCTACTCGTCAACAATCAAGAAGAGGGTTATGGTCAAGGTAATTTTAGTTGATACAAATGTGTATGATCCATTTCTGTTTTCTGTGGATAAAATCAAGATTTAAACTATTACCGTCAGCCAAAATAAGACAACAATATATTGAATATGAGGATGAACGAGCATCAATACTTTGGGATAATGGAAATCTGCTTATCTAGCTCGACACAAGAAACACTGCTTAAAAATACAAACTCTTGTATTTGCGTGTAACATTTTTTTAAGATTTCAAGATTTTTATTTTTTTCCCTGTAACTTTGTTAAAGTTCACTTAACAAATATGCTCCGTGCATGCCCACAAAATGGCACAACCTAATTGTGACACATGATTTTCAAGATCAATTTCCGTCAAAATATAACCCAACATTTTTACCATGTTTTTTTCTAAAAAAATTTATGTACTAAGCACAAAATAGGTCTTTTTTTCCAAATCTTTGTTTATTGAAAAAAAATGTATATAGGGACTATTATTAAAGTCATTAATTATCCTATAAATCATGAACATCTGATTTTGAATGCAAATAAGAGTAAACAAGCCTAAACAAGCATATGTTGCATTGCATAGTTTAAAAGACTTATATCCATATAGATTAAAGAAAGTACAGATAGGAAACTGGTCTATTTGCACCCTAAAAATTGGGCTAAGTTAGGGGATTGCGCCACGCGGACGCTATGCCTGGACCGACGCTGCGCGAGTGTGTATTGACTAAGCTCTGCGTTCTGTGTGGCGCTACTATTACTTGACTACAACGCAATACGCATCTTACAATTTACCGTCAAATTGTGCATCAGCAAGGAACGGCGCTTGGCTGGCTCAATAGCCACACTCTCAGTCAAATTATGACTACGCTTATATCCTGTCACACAAACACTGAGTCAAACTACCAATGACAATATGGGCAGTTCATTTCTGTTATGGCTCTGCTATTCCTGTCCGGGCATATGCACCCTGCAGATTTGTTTTGTAGGAAATTTAATAATGTCGGTATCAGTTTCTAACAAAAAAACCCATTTCTTGTCCATGAAACGTTTTTAACAAAAATAAGTTTTAACATCAAACAACATAGCTCAGTCTTTTTGGATTTACATGTTCTCTCATCTGTTTTCTTTTCAGTCTGATTATCATAATTTAATAGGAATCACAGCAGAATTGGTAGATTCATTAGAACAGTGCATTAACGGGAACATGGTAAGTATACACCCCAGGATTTGATTATCACATCATTCTATTGTTATCCATACTATAGGCCAAATAAATATTTATTGGACAGTGTAAACAGAAAACCAGGGCAGGGCTTGCGTTAACAAACAATTGGGCCCTGCACTCTGGATTTCTGTTTAAACTGTCCTATAAATTACTGTTTGGCCTATAAGAGAAATATGTGGTAAAGCTCGTGACTCTTACACACTGCCGGCACTTAGTATTTCCGCAAAGAGAAGAAATCGTGAGTATCCCATCATGCATTGCTTCCTATGGGTAATTTTGTACAGGAAGTCATGTGTGTAGTTAGTGATAAAACATACCCAAAATGCAAGATTGCAACAATACAATTTGATTTATGGGCATTTTGTCACTAGCTACTCACATAATTTCCTACACAAACGATCCAATAGGAAGCAATGCATGATGGGATACACACAATGTCCTCTCTAATATTTCTGCACAAAACCTTTTTTCAGCCATGTCTCTATAGCCATTCATCCGGCTTGCATCATAATTTGACAGTGCCTATATTTTTATATATGTATAAAGAACTTAACTAGAATTGCTTAAATGCATTTGAAAATATGGTTAGTTCGTGAATATTATACTACATTTTGTGTGTTTATGTAATCTGCCTTGTATAAAAATGATCAACTTTACAGGTTTATAGTGATGTAGTTATATATCATAGGATATCGACAGCTGGTACATTGAGTTAGTGTATACAGGGTGGTTCAAAAAACTCAAAACCCAAGTTCAAAGTCATTTTTACTTAGAAATTGCACCTCTATCACCTTCAGTTGGCAAATGCATCATGTCACGTGGGATAGGTTTTAAACCATTCCTGCATTTTTGGTCAAGTTTTGAGCATTGGTTTTTAAGATACAGATTATCAAAATATTGCTTCAAAGTGGCTTGTCCACGATTGCTTCTCTCTCCTTCTGACTTAAACCCTTAAATTGATTACACAACATTGATGTGTAATCAATTTAAGTACTCTAACCTGCACGTACTGCACTTCATGTTGTGTTACGGGCGTTCCCTGCTTGAATTGAAGGTTTTTTCAAGGCATTTTCCTAGCTGATCTTTCAATGTAATTTCGTCACTTTACAGCACCTAAAAAGGACCTGAAATCTATCTGACAACGATTGAGTGACTAAGTCCAACCACTCTGTTGGAAAACATTTACCGAAGAAGACAGAACAAACAAAAACATACAAACTATCAAAATTACGTGAGCTGGAGTTCAGAGGCCTCTTGTATGAACCTGTAATCTGAACTGCAGCATTACGTTGCTGAAACTGGGGCTGCATTATCTGAAGCTATGGTCAGGTACATCATTCAATTAAAAATTGATGATAAATCAATTTCATCAGATAAACATGCGTAATTAAACCTGCAGTATAACACGTGTGGAACCAAATACGGTGCATATCAAGGGGAACAGATTGAAGACAAAAACGTAGAAAAGCTTTCGTGGACAAGCCAATTTGAAGGCCGGTTTACATAAAGAGCTGTATCTTAAGACCTAATGATGTAAATTGCATAAAATTTTCATGGATTGTTTAAAAGGTATTAACAATGATTCCTGTGCAAATTCAAGTTGATTGAGGTACAATTACTGTCTGAAACGTGACCTTGAACTTAGGTTCTAAGTTTTTTGAACCACCCTGTAGTATATCGAGTTAGTGTATAGTATCCCCTGTGTCGGCATATTTTTATCACGTTCGGGTGGCTACCCTCGCGCGATAAAAATATGCAGACGCATGGATGCAGAGTTGTTGATTCGCGATGAAAAACTCTGTAGCGTGTTTGAATACCTAATAGAAGTTAGTTTAATCATATATCTGAGGGATCTACAGGATCCCTCTCGGATGAAATTTTACAATTTAAATACTTTAAATAGGTGATGACCCTTCATTCAAGCATGGAAAAAGTAAATGTTAAATGTCACCAGATTGGAATACCTACCGTATTGTTTCTATTAAAAAACAGGAAACGGTAACAATGAGGTTGCGATCCCAGTAATGATGAAAAATTGTCAGTACTTCCAGGTTATCGGGGACCATATAACAGTAATTGTTAAGCTTACTTAGCGTTTTTGTGCAAATTTTGATGTTGAAATCTGGTCTCTAATAATCACCCAACCCTCATGAAATGTTGCCGCCCAGTGGGCGATTATTAGGAACAATATGGTACGTTTAAAATCCAAGTGATATGTGATCAAGACATTAAATATCGTTCTACTCCAGTGGTTCCACTATGCATAGCTTCAAGACACATTCGCTATAGTTGATAAGCCACCAGGGTCGTGTATATAACATTTTGATTTCTGGCTGCATGCACAACCATTGTGTTTATACTCACTGCCACTTATAATACAGAACTTTTCCAAATGATATATTTCCCCCTGAAATTAAAAGTTGGCTTATAGGAGAATGGTCCGATTGTATCAACTTTTTTCAAACTTTTTCTGAATTTGGTACCAAATATTACTCATATTTTTCTCATATTCCATGTGAAATTTCACATCTGAAGCATGTTTAGTTTTAGAGATATGGGTAAAATGTGTTTAATTATGGTAACTATATAAAGACTTCCAAAAAAGTATCGCCTCACCTCGAAAAAATGGCTTGTGCGCCAATACGGTATTCGCAAACGTAATTTAAAGATTTTTTGTACAAGCGCTGATATTTCAGCTTTCATTTGACACCTTATTTTTGACAATTGACTGAGAAACATGGAAGTTATGAACTTTTAAAACCCTCGAGGTCGATTTTTA
>JXSR01S001012.1:70714-91247 GCA_000969725.1 Ophiothrix spiculata | reverse complement strand
AAGCTTCAGTGACCAAACTCACCTCATCTTGATCCTTAGGTCTGCGCTACTGGTTTGTACAGTGCAAAAAATGAAATTAGCAACTTTTAAAAATTGACCTCGAGGGTTTAAAATGTTCATAATTTCGTTGTTTCTCAGTCAATTATCAGAAATAGGGTGTCAAATGAAAGCTGAAATTCCAGCGCTTGTTCACAATATCTTCAAATTACGTTTGCGAGTACTGTATTGACGCACGAGCCATTTTTTCGAGGCAAGGCGATACTTTTTTTGGAGTCTTTAATAATTTGTACAGCAAAGTATATAGGAAGCTATGAAAAACAATCTGACTTATAAATTCAAAACGGTGATCTTTCATATGAAATCAAAATCCAAATTTTGAAAAATCGTACCATGCTTCTTTAAACCAGAAGATGATGCATCGTTAATGTTTCTCTCATTGTCACATCAATCTGTAGGTAACACCAGAGTACCTTCAAACCGTTTGCAGCCGCTTATTTTCAAATCAACTCAGGGAATCAGTGGATGTCAACAGACCTGCAACAGTAAGTAGGCATTTTTGACGGCAAAAGTCAAGAAAGTCGTATCTGCAATAACTGCCATTTGTCATTAATTTTTGACTGCACACTGTATACTCCCAGTCTTGGGTCAGTGGCGCCACTGACATTTGGCAGAAAAATTTTGAGGGATTTATAGAATTCTAGTACTAGGTGTAAAAAATGTAACACAAGGCAGCCATTGCAGATACAACTTTCTTGCACTCACATAACGATTAAGATCTTATGCAGAAACTGATCAATTAGGACCTTAGGTTATCATTCATATGCACTGAAAACACAACACTTAATTAACCTTATCAAAAAGCAATTTGGTAGCCATTGACTCTCAAAGATAGGTTTTTGGTCGCCAGTAATTTTGTTGTTTGATAAAGACATATCTTTTTAGGGGTCGCTTCAAAAGTCAACCGGCGGTTGCCTGCCAGTTCTGGGCGGTTCAACCGGAATAAACAATAGCCAACCGCCCAGAACCGGTAGACAACCGCCGGTTGAGGTTTGAAAGCGCCCCCTAGTATGTATATTGTACACGCTGTGTTTTATGCACTATACACAAATTTGAAAAATTCCGGGAAAGGTTCTCACAGAAACAATTTTTTTGTTTTAATTTTTGCTGAGTTGGATATTGAAATAAAATGTGAAATAGTTAGAGCAAATGGCTAGTACAAAACATTATCTTTGAGGGAAAGTCAAATGGATCTTGTCTTAAGAGAAAACATTTGTGTTTAACTTGTGTTTCTTAGTATTATATATATATATATTCTTGCAAAACTGAATGCAATGAAAATGTTTATTTAGGCTTCATTAGTAAGTCTCATTAATTCTTGTGACAATCCTTATTATCTTCTTAATAAATTTAGGCCTTCAAAATCGAATGTTCATCAAACATTTGATCGTTATTTCTTTCTTTTCTCATTTTCAGGCAGGATCAATGATAAGGGCATCATTTGTGCAACCAAGGTAAGGTATAGATGTGATGCTATCAAATTTTACTTTTTGTAAATATTAAGCATGGCATTTTGCATGGATTATTTTACTTGTCAGTTATTAGGCCAAAAAAGAAACAAGTCTGTTTTCTGTAGCAGGTCTGAAAATTGCAATCCAGAATGCATTTGTTAATTTTTGATTTTACAATTCTTGACAAAGCAATGTGCACCTTGTTTTTGCCAGCTGATTGCTTAATGTATCACTTTTTTCCAATTTGTACGTTAAATATTGGCAAAATAATAGTCTTGTTCAGAAGTCAAAGGGGATCTGAATTTGTTTTCAAGGAGTAGTCTGATGATTCCAGTAAGCTTTTTTGGGGGGATATATCTTTCTCCACTATCAGGATTTGTAATTTTTGTCAAATTTCTATTGTTTATACAAATATAAGAGGAAAATAAAGTTACGCATTTAAGACTGTTAGGAAAAGGAATGTGCAAGGGTCATGGGAAACAACACTTTGTTTCATTTTTTGCCTTATCTTACAAATGTTCTGCACTGTACAAACACAATGTGACCAAAGTAAATCCTGATTATTGTTGAAATTCTCAAAGTTTGTAATTTACACCGAGCTGAGCTTTCGCATGACTCACTGCTGTCCATTCCAGGAATTGATTTCTCATGCATATTTCTTGCTTATGAAGTGATCAGCAAAACATTGACCCATTTGCATGCAAAAATAAAAGTACCGAACAAGTTTCAGCAATCTACAGTTTTGCTTGCTATGTTGGGATGTGATAATGGTAAAAAAATTCCTTCTCTAAAACTAACATCCAAAAATAAAAGGTTGTTTGCTTGTCCTCAACTGACCAACCCAAATTTTTGAAATCAGGAAAAAGTTTTTTTTCCCCTATTTACTGTACAAAAGAATACCAACCCTATTTTGAATTTCTCAAAAAGGTGGTGTTTTTTTCCTTTTCAGAATTTTGCATTCTCAAATTGCAGACAAAAATGAATTTTATACTAGTTGTGTTGCGTATTTTAGTTATTTTGTTATGTATGTTGATTCATTTTGACAACAAATTTATCTTATTATTTCACATTCTGAGCCTTGATTAATGTATATAAATACCATGGAGTTTGCTTGTAAATACAAAAGAAGGGAAAAAATGAAATCCTGACCGACCCAATTTTTCAAATTTAATTGAGGACAAGCAAACAATTTTTTTTTTTTTTTGCCTTACTGCTATTTACCGGATAACTGTTTTACCGGTAAATAGCAGATCCCCAATAGAAAAACACCATATGAGTCTTGGTGTATTCAGAGGAATACTTACGTTAATAATGTTTTCAGTTTTATTATTAATATTGTTTACTCCTGCATGATTCTGGGATTAGGCAAAATAATGTTTTGTTTGCCCTCTTTAAACGACCTCAAAATACAATGTCTGAAAGTGCTGGAGAATGTCAACAGTACTAAGTATAACAAATTTGCTTTAAAAGATGAGCTTGGGCATGTGGGGCCTATAGCGGAACAGTGCTGAACTCATAAACAGAAGGTTGTGAGTTTGAGTCCCGCTAGCACCAACGAGTTGTGAACCTGGAAAAATCACTTAATCACACTTGACTTATCAACCCATGGCTGCAAATGGCCTAGTGATAGGTAAAATGGTTCTGACAATTCCCTTTGTATGGCAGTAATAATAAAGGCCAGTGCTATGGTACTACAGTGAATAGCGTATTTAAATATTGTGTATTATATATAATTATTAATTCTGATTTTCTATACATGTTTAAAATGATAAACCTGACGTCCCACAAATTGTTATCAGTTACGGGCAAGCAAACATTATTTTGCCTTATATGCCTTTATATTGCATGATATATTTCTAATGCCTGCTTATCTTTTATCACACATGTTTTCTATCTTGCATGGTGTATAGCCCAATTCCTGAAGAAAAGAGGTAATTGTTTCATGTGTGTCATGTCATCAAGTGAGTGCAAGAAAGTCGTATCGGCAATATAGCTGCCATTTGTCATAAATTTGGATTGCACACTGTATACTCTCCAGTCTTGGGTCAGTGGTTCTTGAAATGGTTCTTCAGGTAACACCATCACCAGAAGAACCATTTCAAGAACCACTGACATAAGACAGTGAAATTTTGAGAGATTTTTCATTCTTGTGACAAGTTGAAAAATAAAAAATAACTTAGGGCAGCCATTGCAGATACGAATTCTTGCACTCAAATGACGATGTGTGCTTTTCATTTTGAGGTGTTGCATGTTTTGCTTGCTTGTTTGATATACTGTTCAGTACATTGCCATGTTAATATAACATTCACTCAACATCGATCTGAAAAAACCTCAAGTGAAGTATCAGTCAAATTAAAGACGATCGCAGTGGTAATTTAGAGGGCAGTGTTACAGAATTTGTTGGTCAGTGGCAGAACATTTTTGAAAAAACATATGATTTGTGCCTTATGCACAAAACGCAACGCGTGCACTTGTTATTTACGCATTGTCTTACCGATAAGCGCCAAACAATACAAAAAATAACTCGAAATAGTATCGAGTGCTCCTGACTCAACGAAACTTCAGTGATCAAACTTTTTACGTGTATTTTCCTATACTACAATATATACTGATTTTTCACATATTGCTACCTGAAGAATTTTTGAATTTTTGACTGGTCAATTGTGAATGTCAAGTGAATGTTAAATTGAGAAAAAATATGGGGTCACCGACTGTTTTAAAAAGATAGCATGAAATTAAATTACATTGGGTAAATCTAAAAAACAATTTTCATCACCGGAAATATGGAAATTTGGTTGTATTACATTGAATAGATAAAAAAAGTTAATTACGTCAAGTAATCTAACGCTTGAGTTTTCAAATTATCGTCCATTAAAAGGAAAATGATTTCATCATATGTGATGGCTCATTTCGAAAGGGGGGACTTTGCAGATGATATCAATTTTGATATTATCATTAAATCTGTTACAGCATTTTCTAAGCTTTAATATGACACCTTAATTTTTGAAATCGATCAAGGCGGTCAAATTTTACAACAGAAAATCTGCTGGAAATTCTTATTATTTTCTTTATTTTTTGCTGCCTATTTTCGTCAGTTTCTCAAAAAGTGCTCAGTCACAAAGTCCCCTTTTTTGGGGCGAGTCATCACATATATGACGTCATAGCGCGCTTAGATGGTCTGTGACCCCCATTTTTTATTGCAGAATTTTAAGACTCTTATCTATTAACTGACAAAAAATAAACAAAATCTACAGGTAGGAACTTATCACCACGATCGTCCTTAAATGAATTTGTAAGTTGTTCTTTTACAGTGTGGGAGGCTCAGGTAGGTCTTAATTGAGATTGCCCGGGCTATAATAGTTCAATAACTCACTGCATCTCCTTAGAAGCGTACTCTTGTTGATATGTGATGAACCCACAGTTGATTTTCAAATTAAGTGCCTCACGCACGCTTCAGCTTTCACGGAAGTGTGTTTACATACATACATACTATTTGCCGCACTGTTAATCGCACGGCGGGTACTTTGAGTATGTGCAAGGCCTGATGCTTAGGAACAGTTGAAAACCGGGCAGAGTAACATTCAAAACCGGCATTTTGCTTCAGATTCTGCTAAATGTTTTATAAAGATGATATCTGATAAATTGAAACATTTAGAATTCAATTTTTTTTGTATATAGGTTTTCAGGAAGATTTTCATTTATTCAAACTGGCTTAAACTGGCTACAGATTGATTCATCACAAATCAACAACTCTGCATTCGATGCGTCGGAAGTCGACCCATGTGATAAAATGTGGATGCATTGTTGATTTGTGATGATGAAAAACTCTGGCATGTTTGGATACCAGTCATCCATATTCAATCAATATTTTGGCTCTGTTTTACATTTGTATACAGCTTTATAGCTGAGAAAAATTAAAATTAAAACCTTTTTCCGCCTGACCGACCTTTCCTTTGGAAGGGCATCTATGGACAAACAAACATTTTTTTTTACCTTACCATATCATTTATTTGTTAATCATGCAGATATTTGACCTCATTTCACTAAATTTAAATGATACACACTCAGATCTGCAATTCTAGCTCTTAGGCTACTTTAAGTAGTATGACAATTGTCAAAGCTATTTAGCTCTGCAAAGTTGATTAATAAGTAGAACTGCTTTCTTCTCTAGTCATCTTTTAAAAAAATAGAATATAATTTTCTTAGAATAAGATATTCTGGCAAAAAATGATAGCAGGCAAATACCTTGGATATATTGTGTTTGCATCTGCTTTCATCTTCATCCAAGTTTGACTATATAGCACTAATTACCAAGATAGTTTTAGTCAGAATTATGCCTTTCCTGCTCCTAACAATGAAAATCCATGCACAGGTTATAATTTGGTGATTATTTTTTTCAGATTCACAATATTATCCATTCATTCTTCCAATACCTGCAAAGTATTATTTCGAAAAACTTGACTTAAATTTGGAAAAAATCCAGAAAAGGACCATCAGTGGAAAAGTATATAGCTTACTGGTTTGGGAATTTGTTTATTTCAGTTTCATCTTTTACTCGATGACAAGGTTTGACGACCCATAAGGGGTACTATACAATTGTTTATCCCCATTTTAAGACACATTAATTTTGACTCACATATTTGTTATTGAAATACTTTTGGTATCGTGAGTGTTATCATTTTAAAGCTACTTATGTCGTCAACAGCATCTCTTTCTTGGAGGTGGTACTGACAAGTAAACATTTTTGCAAATTCGGCATTTTTATGGGAACACCGGATTCCTGGCAAGATAGCTCTACCCAAAATTTAGCGATGTTTTGCTCTGAATCAAATTTCATTAGATTAGTACGCCGTGATGAAATTTTTTTTCTTCTGATTTTAATAAGTTCATCTCTTTGTAAGGGTCAGATGTTTACAATTATAACAAGCTTATTTTACGATTTATGAATCAAAAATGGTAACATTTACTGTTTTCTAGAGGACTATATTGCGGGTTGCACATTTTAGTGGCGTATGAATAGTATAGCCCCATAATTTGACTTCCGGATTATCCCGTACCATATATATGTATGTCATCTCATATCAATGCTGTTTTGTGTTTTCTTGTTTACAGTGACAATGATGTTCCTTTATTACCATCTCTTGACTATGAGAAAGTGAGAGAAGACATGATTGAAGAGGAATTGAGAAGAAGGGCGCTATTATTGCAAGCATTGAGATGGGTAAGTTTACATTGTAGTAATAATTTTAGCAGGGGCCAAGTTTACTAACATATACTGCATCATATACACATTGTACATAGCAGTCAAGTTAGGTCAAATAGGAAGGCCTTCATTTATGGTGCAAAAGATCCCGAGTTTGAACCCCGCTGGAGCCAAAAAAGTTGAAATTCCCTTGGATTGGTCAAGGAATTAACTGCTAATTGTCTTGTGGAAGCCCTTTCGAAATTCAAGAGAGCTGATCCGGGCAGCGATGGTGCATATGTGGGCTGATCGAGGCTCTGCGCCCGTAGAGGTTGCTGCGGAACTTGAAATGATGCTTGTGGTATGGAGCTTACTTGAGCCACAGTGGGATGTGCTAAGGCCGCAGGGAATTACAAATCAGGGCGGCATAGCGCACTTTAAATCACCTGTATTTATTTTTGAAATTTTTATTATAGTACCAGTAGATAGGGGCAGACTGCACACCCCATAAAAATTGAGGGGGAATGTGGGATGGCAAGCCAGAAAATTGGCAAGGAAAATAAAAATGAGGGAGTTGCAGGAGAGGAAAAACGGGATCCTTTCTAATGGAACAAAACTGAATGTGGAAAAATACATCCACAAATTGTTGAGAATTGCTGAAAACTATTTTTTCTTCTTGTCAGTCTTTAAAAAAACACACCCCTTAGAAAATGATTTTAATTCAGAAAGAAATGTGTTTTGCACCGATAAAAATCAGAAGGTAATGATTTCATCCCCTTGACCACTGACCAGAAAGTCTGACTATATATGCCAGTATGCAACACATGAACTTCCTTCCAACCCAACCACCTGTTTAACACAAAACGTTGCAGAGGGTTTAAATTTTTCCCTTGTAAAATTCCTGTACCTTACTATGATATTTACATGCTAGCGAAATCAATTTTATTTTTTTTAAACATTTACAATTTAAATGATACATTTTAATCATTGAATGAAATTGGCCGTATATGTTATTTAAAACTGCATGAAAATATTCTTGTCATTTCATTGGTTAAAACTGCATTTGACTGTTTTAAAACAATTGGTATATTTCATGTATGATGACATCATGGCCAGGTATTTAAAAAAAACCATGATATCGCCCTGTCTTGATGTCACCGCAGGGCAATATCAGCTTTCTACACATCCTACACGCCAGAGGTTTGTTTACGTTCTGAATTCTTACGTTCGTTTTGTTAAAGGTGTAAGTTCTGATCACATTTTCATCCCCCAGGGCTCAACCGGAAGTAGTATATTTTTTGATGCCCATATTTTTCTGATTATAAATCCAAAATTTCACCTCAAAATTCCAAAATTTGGAGATATAGCACAAAATGTAAAATTAATTGGTATACCTATTTTCCATTTCTTTTGTATTTGTATACTATAACAGCCTCATCCCCAGGGTTACATACTTTCTTTTGCCTCTCAGGAGAAAACAAGACACCAGCTAAGGTTGAAACCTTGTACAATGCATTTCAGAGGTCAAGGTCAATCAGTTAAAAGTAAATTATACACATCCTAAAATAGGAACCTACACCTTTAAAGTTTAATGAAATGAAGTTTGACCACATGGAGGTGTTGAAAAAATTACTGGATGAATTGGATGCATGTATGCTTTTTACACGCTGTAGCTGGTGAATCATTAGGAACAAGTTGAAAATCTTCAAGCATTAATAATTTGTTGCATTTGACTGGGGCTAGACTAGGCTAAGCACGTACGGTAAGCTTAACTCAGTATGCACAAGTTAACTTAATCGGGTGAGTTTACACAAGTTATCAAATGACAAGAATATTTTCATACATTAGAACAAATATTTACTGCTCTTTATTCCAGCATTGATGGAAAATATCTACCCTCATTGACTTGTGGGCCTACCATTGCCCGACACCGAAGAGTAGGCCCACAGTCTCCAGTCACCTTGGCTTGGGTAGATATTTTCCACCATTGCCCTCAGTAAAAGACACTCTTATACAAGTAATGAATATAGTAAGTGTAATGGTGTAAGATTACTTTCCTGACTTTAAAAAGATGAAATGTGTCATTTATCACATCAAAGCCGAGTTACTTACGGTGTTTCCTCATAGAAGCAAAATCTCTATTGTATTTCTTAAAAATCTGATATTTGGTAGATTTATTTTGTGCTGATAATGAATCTAAAATAAAATCAATAGGTCACCGTGCTCGTCTTTGAGATACAGGCATTTCATAAAGTACATATTTTTCCAAAAATTCCCCTGATTTATTATGCAAAACATCAATCATTATGTGCTTCTAAAATAGTAAAAGATCAACTGATTTTTCTATTTCTGGTCAGTTGGCACATGGCTTTTGGCACATTTGGAAGTTTTGTGTCCTAATAAATTCAGTGGTTATAATGTGCTACCACAAAACGCCTGTTTAAACTGATCCACCTAAAGGTTATAGATTTCGTCATCATCACGAGATGTATCACAATGTCTAAAATACGTAATGGGGGTGGGGAAGGATATACAAATGTATGTTTTTGCAGCAAAGATGTTTGTTGTTTGTTTTTCCAGAGGTTAACCCGTAGTGAACCAGGAGAACAGCGTGACACAGTACTAGCAGCATTTATTCAACACGACATATTGGGTTGCTCTACAGACGACACACATACAGTAGGTTGCAGTCAAAAATATCTCCTCTATGTACATGCTAACACTGTCAATTTCCATTTAATTTGTTAAACGTTTAAACGGATTTATGTAAACAAATCAGTGATTCGGAATGCAATTACGTATTAAAACATCAGAAGGCAGTCTTATTGTTTAAAAACATGTGTTGCAATATTTCGTCATAAAATGGGAGAACTCAAAATGCACATGGTTTGGTTTACCTAAAGGATTCAGTCACTTGGACCGGTTAAAAGTTTAACCAAAAGCTTTTATGATCTAGTAACATTTAGCATGATCATAATAACAAAATTAGTCTGACTTGATCTATGTAAACAAAATCAGTGATTCGGAATGCAAGTACACATTAAAACATCAGAAGGCAGTCTTTATTGTTTAAAAAAACATGTGTTGCAATATTTCGTCATAAAATGGAGAACTCAAAATACACTAGCGGTCTAAAGTATTTACGCACAAACACTTTATTCAGCCATATCTCACAAGGCATTTATAAGGAAACTATCTGGAAACTTATGTTGTTTTAGGTCAGATCTGATAGGTAATCTAGTTAGGTGTAAAATTGAGCTCCAAATGGAATCAACCCCTTCACGTACGGGTAGGGGCAACAACACAAATGGGTCGAAAAACATGATTTTTAGGTTAAATTTGATTTGACAACGCCTGGGTCAAGGTCACTTCACCGCTCAAGTTGAGTGATCATATGGAATGTGTATATGTAATTGAGTGACAAGCAGGCAATTAAATGTCCTGGTCACGCTTGACTACGCCAAGAGAATGCTTGGAAGCAAACAAAAAATGATCCTTCAACGCCTCACCATTTTACAAAAATAGGGCTATGATGAATGTGGAGTGTTTCGTGATGGTATATGACAGATATGACCCCTAAACTTGAGCGGTGAAGTGACCAGGCGTTGTCAAATCAAATTTGACCTAAAAATCACGTTTTTCGACCCATTTGTGTTGTTGCCCCCTACCCGTACGTGAGAGGGTTGATCCCATTCGGAGCTCAATTTTACACTTAACTAGATTACCTATCAGATCTGACCAAAAGCAACATAAGTTTCCCGATAGTTTCCTTATTACCGCCTTGTGAGATATGGCTGAATAAAGTGTTTGTGCAGAAATACTTTAGACCGCGAGTGTATACGCCGAATTTTGTGAGCTCTTAATATAATCCGGCCATGAAAAATAAATGGTTTGATTGCTGTAACCCTGCCTACCTGCCCTAATTTTCTTGACAAATAAGAAATATAACAGTCAGAAAAGACAAAAAATTTCCTGAATTGCATGCTTTTTTGCAATATAAATGAAAACACACACACTTACAACACAAAAATAGAATGGAAATGTGTGCTTTGTTTTGTTTTTCACAGATTTTTGTTTTTAATAAAGCATACCTTCCTACCCATATTAAAAAAATAATCCTCCTGTCCTTTCCTTTAGCAAAAATAAGAAAACTTTAACTTTCTCTGCTTACCCTGTTAAGTTTAGCACCACAAATTAATGATTCTGAAAGGGGCAATTCATGATCCACTTTTCATCCTCAAGGTCACCTCATTTAAAATTGAGTTTTTTAGCTTATTAACAATTCTTGACTGGTATATGTTACAAATCCCAAACCATACTTGCAAATGCGCTTGCATTTTTGATGAAAGTGAGAAAATATGTTATTTTCTAATTACTGTCGGGGCCCTGACAATAATTACAACACACTAGCTTAAGGGGAAATTTAATATACTGAGAAGCTTGTAATTTAAAAACAAATTGTCTCCATGAAGTGAATTTTTCAGCATATATTTATGTTGTACTCATCTTTTTATTTAGTCAGAAAACAGGTGAGGCTTTCATCATACCAGAATCATAAATTGCACCTTCAATGATTATCTTACACCAGTGATTTTGCACTCATCAAAGGCCACCGTCGTTTTAGTATAAATTGACCAAAATTACCATCATTTCACTAATTTTTGTCTGTGTATGTGTGTGTTGTAATTTGGTTAAAGTTTTGACGGTAACTCGAGAACTGCAAGGCGCACAATGATGAAACTTATTGACATGAAGGGTCTCGGAATAACATCATGCTGCAAAACCTTTAGGGTGTGGTCATGGTCATTCAAGGTCAAAAGGTCATTTGAGGTCAAATCTCAAAAGTGTTCAAAAAGTTGACCTGAGGTCATCCGAGTTCATTTCGAGGTCATGCCCATAACTCCTGAACCCTTGACCCAACATGGCTTAAACTTGGACCACATATAGCCTTTAACCCAAGGTCAAGGTCAGTTTGGTTCAAAAGGTCATTTGAGGTCAAATATCCTAAATGGTGAAATTGTTGCCTGAGATCATTAGGTCATCCGAGGTCATTTCAAGGTCACAGCCATATCTCATGAGCCCTTGACCCTGCATGGATTAAACTTAGACCATAGATGGCTCTTGACTCAGGGTCAAGGTCAAAAGGTTATTTGAGGTTAAATTTCCAAGTTGGTCAAAAAGTTAACCAGAGGTCATTCATAGATCAAACAGTAGAACTAAGGTCATCCAAGGTCATTTCAAGGTCTCATCAGTATCTTATGATCACTTGACTCTACATGGAACAAAAGTGGGCCTTGGATAGCCTTTAAAGGTCATTTGAGGTCAAATTTCCAAAATGGTAAAAATGACCTCGGGTCATCTCAAGGTACAAAAATTGTCTTTAGGTCATCCAAGGTCTATAGGTTATGGGCATAACTTGTGAACCCTTAACCCCACATTGACCAAACTTCTTTTGGCTGTGATCCAACATTGACTGAACAATCACCAGTAAGTTGACCGATAATAAATCCTTGCGAGCTGCCATCAGGTAAGATGTGTGGTTCACAAACCAACTTGTCTTTTTGATGCATTGTGTATTTGTGACTTGCTCCCACATAACCCGGACAAAGTCGCCAGAACACTTAAGGAGAAAACAAAAGAATTTTCAACCTAAATATCACTTTTTGACATACAAAACATTGAGCGATCCTGGAGTGTGATATATTATTGGAAAGCTTATAATTTTGCCATTTTAAATTTGGTAAAATTTGTAAAAGGGATTTGTGCAACTTTGTCCGGGTTTCGACAGAGCAGGTCACATTTATGTCATCATCTGATATCAAGTACAGTACTTTGTTACTTAGCATTATGTGTTTTTCTTCACCAGGAATCAGTACTTCGAATGTTAATAGACTCAGAGGAAGTCATCCAGCAGTATACAGCGAGATTGTTTAATGCCTTTGCCTCTCTTACTGTCGGTAAGAAAATACATATTACTTTATAAACCTTGAAGTATGTAACAAGCAATCAGACTCTGTTACGAGATCCAAAGCATACCCCTCGTATTTTACAACATTGTGAAGTGGTGGTTTTGTATTGTGTAAGAGACTACTAATGATTGATTAGGATTGACTCAGACCAAATCACTGCGAATTAATATTTTGAAAAATGAATTGTTCATGATTTTGGTATTATTCTGGGCTAATTTTTTAGCTAATACATGGATAAACATGATCATAAATTCATTTGAATATTCAGCAAGATTTGGCATGTTGTGATGATTCGAGAAATAAGAACTAATTTACTTCCAGGTATAGTCATATTGGTGTATGTGCATTAATCGGCTGCTTGTGGCATACTTCAAGATTTACATATATTATAGTGTTGTCTTTCAGTATGGCACTTGACATTTGGCCCAACAAACTGAAGCATTTGTCATCTCTGTTGCAATGATATTTCTTTTTAGTTTTCAAGTGTTCAAATTAAGGCACATAAAGTGATTGTTGGATATGGGTAATCAGGTTTCAGTTAAGCTTGTTGTACCTCATAGTTTAGTTGGTTGTCCATAAATTTGTGCACTATGTAGTGAAATTATATATGTAGATGATCCAAATAATAATAATACAATGAAAGAGTATACAAATTATGAATGCTTATGAGTGCAATGGTACAAATATTTCATGAGGTGAAAGATCAAATGCTCCATTCAAATGAGGCGAAGCCGAGCTGAATTGGGCATTAGATCTTTCACCGAAACTGATCGAGACAACATCTATGGTACTACTAGTACTTGTCGGCTTTAATGCAACGACGTATCAGTATCTTATGCTGCACCTGCGGACTGTGCAAGCGTACTCAATTTAAAATTACACCTGCGACTGATGTTGCATCTTACCAAAAAGGGTAACTGTGCAGTGTATCAGATTTTTTGCACAGTGCTATTTCACAGTTAGTGCCGTTTACTATCAAATGAATCAAATGACCCATGGCACGAGACCCAAGATGAGCCAATCAAGTGACACAGATTTATTTAGCTGTTATATAACAGTCAATATTTGCTTTATATATATTAAGATCGTTTGAACCATCAGCCTCAGCTGTATATGATTTTTTTTATTTCTTACAGGTCGTAATTACCTTGGAAAGTGTGGCAAGCTTATTGAAACCTTGCAAAAAGCCTTACAGTCAGAAGAAAAAGACTCCATCACCAGGGAAAATGTTCTTGGCACCTTACAAAAACTCAGCTTGAAGTAAGTTGAACACATGTATAGGGTTGCTCAGTACAGTTTGCAAAGTCCCCCATCCATACACCGATCTATATGCTGCCGGCACAGTCTCTTGACCCAAACATGAAACATGTAAAGACAATTTTCAGTTAAAAATCTCAACTTTGATCATTTTGACACATCATTTGAGATTTACTAGTAGAGCAATAGATTTCGTTATCTTTCTGACATATTGGTTTCAAAATATAACAAATACTATGGTAGGTATGTTCAAAAAATTTAGAAAATTGAAGTGTTTTCTTGAAAGTGGATTTAAATTAAAGGTGACAAAATTTGCAACAAAATGGTGGTTCAACCAACTTTCTAGGTTAAGTACTTCTAAAGTAAGAGCAAAAAGAAGATTTTGCATAATTGCCAAAAACTGTATGATCAGGGCCAGATTTTACCATGGTAAGTATGCAGAATTCAGCAGACTTCTTAAGTGTGTAAGTTTATGGGGAAATTTTTTATATCAATATTTATCCCTTTTAAATCCTGTTACCAAATGAAATTAATACAAGTGGGCAAACAGAAGTGACTTCTCGATCAGGAATCAATCTGTTCGGTTGGAGACTTAATAGGCAAGGGGCAGCCTATCATTTGAACACACATTAGAGGTATTGGGGCAACCTACTTTTGTGCAAACAACTGTTGGCAAGGGGCAGCCTTCAGAAAGACACTTTTAAGAGCCACAAATATCTCATAAGAACAACACATTAGAGGTTAGGGGCAACCTGCTTTTGTGTGATTCTGTTGGCAAGGGGCAGCCTTCAGAAAGGCTCTTTTCAGAGCCACCACAATTTCAAAGAGGTGATCTGCTTTTAACACTGTTGGCAAGGGGCAGCCTTCAGTGAATGGCTCATGCGAGTCATCAGTGGGAAGTGACGGCCCATATGTCTTTATAATAATATTTGTCCTGAAGAAGTCAGAGCTACTCCTGACGAAAGCTTGACAGTTCAAAACTTGTCCGACGGAGAACCCGTTAAAATCTACCAATTATCTCATATAGTGTTTACTGTCCACAAGGTGTTGGATTATCGAAACGTAGCCAAAGGTGGAAGTCTGGATCATCCAACACCTCGGGGACAGTATTTTGCGATACTTCCCCTCAAACCATGTTGTATTTGTATTTCTCCTTTCCTTGCAGACGACATTTGCAATCCGATATGATCGAGGGCAGTATTATAGATTGGCTAATCCAAGTGTTAGAAGATTATGACTCGCTGTCTGATTACACCTTAGAATACTCTGTAGCGCTACTCATGAATTTGTGCTTGAGAACAATAGGTAAGGACAATAGGTCTCTTTACAACTATACTCTAAGAAAAATCTTGAAGTACAACCCATGAAGCCGATTAATGCACATAAGCAAACATAACCATTCGCTTATTAGTCATATGTTTGATATAAACAACGATCCTACCACTGTCATTGTACATGTTTGTGTTCATCGGTTGCTCTTGTAGCTGAAATAACATACAACCAAATTTGCAGTGTATATTGAACTAACCATAGACATATTGATGGGTCGGTGGTTCAGTCTAAATGAAAAAGATGCTTTCACAATATGAAAGCATCGATGGTCAATGTTATGGATATCTTGACAGAGTCTTATTTTGCGGTCTGTACTTCCAAGGTTTATTAGGTATATGTAGTAGAGCTGCAAAGTAGTACGATTTTGGCATATTTTGGACAAATGATTCAGAATATGCTATTATACTTATTTCATTGAAAATATGTCTTTATTGAAAAACGATGTTTTGATAAGAAACTGACAAAAATAATATACACATATATACTGAACTGAAGATCTGGTTAAAACTATGGACCTGAAGTGACTAAAATAGCTAAATTTTGGTCACTGAAGGACAATAGTTTTAATCCAGAGATCTGAAAAAATGTCAGTATATATTTATTTTATATACTGTATTAATAAATTTTAAAATTATGTAATTTTTACTTACCCAATGGCCAAATTTAATTAATCTTATTAAAAAACTACACTCATAAAATGCTATAACCATGAATGCAAGCAATAGGTTAATGTGTGTTGGCTTGCGTGTGTAAGTTTGTTGCGCGCATAAGTCTGTGCGTGAAAGTGACACAGCTATAAATTGCGCAGAAAACCCGTAAATAGTCTTTCAAAACCCATAAATAGTCTTTTCAAAAGAACTATTTGTGGGTTTTTCTCAAGATGATTGAAACTACTTGAAATAATTTCATAGGGTTTCAACACACTTGAAAAAGTGACATTGGGGCATACTACTGTTACAACTGGCTGTGGTAGACAAGCTTTTAATAGACGTTAAATTTCTTATAGCAACCGATCACGTGCATAGCATGGATGAAATCAAAACTTAAATGGAAACCACTCGTTTTGTATCACTAAGCTGTAAATTATACAATTCTATGCCCATTTCTTAAATTAATTAAGAAATGAAATGGGTATCCCATGCCAACCTACAATCCTTGCCCACCTTTGCTCACATGGTGCACTGAGTAGTTGGGTCTCCTCAAACGTGCAAAAGCTGTTCCTGCTTTGATGAGGCATTTTTCTTCTTTTTCGATTAACAACCCTCTTACATTCATTTAAAACTTTGTGTATATGTTACTATTTTCTTATCTGCAGGAAAAAGGAAATGCATTCCATTGAAGGCTAGAATACTGAAAGTACTCAGTGACCTGTTAGGACATGATGATCAGGAGGTACAGTATTTAAGCTGCTGAAATGACAAAATTATCCTCAGCTTTGAGACGTATCCTGAAATCTCCAGTCTACATGTTTTGAAACACATCAGCAAAATATTTTGATTGAAAATACACTAAACTAAGTCAATACTAAGAATGATAGGAGTTTGAATGTATACATTTCATGAATGCTTTCTTGATTGATTAAGAAATGCCTATGGAGAAAAAAATGGTGTTAAAACAGTGATTTAGTATCAAATCTTATAAATATCTTGTTTCTACGTCTGTGATGGGCAAACAAATTATTTTTGATGAAATTGTTTCTATTTTAATATATATAAATTATCCCTAGGAGGTTTGTTTGATCTTTTATCTAGTAAATCCATCTGAGGTACAAATTTGGGATATAGAAAACATTGTATAGTCACACCACCATCACAGAATGATATATTGAAAATTAATTCTCTTTAAATTTGAGCCATTTCTGAGTAGATTTTTTTTTTTTTACATTTTTGGATTTCACTACATTTTAAGCTTTATTTAGACCATTTCCATAAAGTTTTTAATTCTAAGTGAAATCTAGACTTAAGTCATGTGAAACAAACCTTTTCATTCTGGGCGTGACTAAATCGCACCGTGTGTGAACAACAAACCAATCAAATCAATTATCAAGTAACGCAGCAACAGAACTGTCAAATCACACAAGCCCTCGAGTATCGTGTGAGTTGCGTGTGAACTTTAACCTCGGCGCACAAGACGTGTAAAAGTGAAAAGGTTTTCTTTACACAACTTTAGTCCCTTTAAAAGAAAGGTATTCTTCAACAGGGATTTTACCAAGATGGTCGATGCATGTCGGCATTTACTAGCACACAACCCCATTAACTCAAAGAATGTTAAAGTCCATATCAAATGGCGCTAACATGCCAACAAAGTAACCTTTTAAAAGCTCCAAACAGCTATAGAATCTTGGCAAGTTTAGCAGCATGAAGCAAACCTGGAACTTGATTTGGTTTGTGACAACTCTGTGTATTAGGCCAAAAAAAAAAAGTTTGTTTCTGGTAACCCGCGCATGTTTCTGTTAAGTTACATATTTCCCGCATTAATTTTTTTTTTCATATTTTGTATCAAAAAAATCGTTATTTTTGATAAATAAAACAATTCTGTAAAAAAGCTTACTGGATACTTGCGTTAAAAACTTAATTACAATTAATTGTTCATATGTGAGAGCCAGCAAAATATTTAGCGCTTCTAAGATTTGGCTCAAAACTTTGGTCCACAACCATATTTTTTGCAGAATTTACAGTCATACAACGGTCAAACAAGTACGAATATATATATGGTCTCGTGATAAAATTTGGGTCAAATTATTATATGAATGCATGCGTGTTGGTGTTCGTGGCTTTACAGTCTGAATATCAACTGATCAAGTAATTAAAAAAATTTGTAAAAAAGAAAGAAAAATAGCATATCGCATTGCATTTTTGAAAATTAAAAAATACAAAACGCATATCGCATTGTGCTTTTCAAGCATGTTACCAGAAACAAACTTTTTTTTTTTTTTTGCCTTATAAACTAACATTTGTACTTTTCATCGTTTGTTCACGATTTCTGTTTCAGATAAGACCATATGTGAATGGCACATTGTACAGCATCTTATCTGTGGTGGAAATTAGGGAGGAAGCTAAAGCCATGGTGAGTCGAATCTGCTTTTGTCATTTAAATCGGACCAACTTACTTTGGGTCCCATCCAAAATTTTAGGGTTAGGGGTTAGGGTTAGAGTTTTGGTTAGGTTGGTTCATGGTTCGTGAGTTAGGGTTGGGTCATGGTTATTGAGTTAGGTTTGGGTCATGGATAGTGAGTTAGGGTCAGGTCATGGTTAGTGAGTTAGGTTTGGGTCATGGATAGTGACTTGTATTTTGATGCGATGTATTTTATTCAAAATGAATTTTCACCCTATTTTCTATGACAGTAATGTTAATGAGAGAATAATGTTAATGAGAGAATAAGAGTGACGGCTTGAGGAGCGTAGGTTAAGATTCTCATTGACGCTCAATGACAACTTTTTGTTTGAATAGTATGGTTTGAACATCATTCATACAGTCAAGTTAGCTCAAACATTAAGTTACTCACTTGTGGTGCGGAACGTCCCAAGTTCGAACCCCCCTGGTACCAAAAAGTTGAGTGCTTGAAATTCCCTTTAACAAGGAACTAACTGATTATTGTTTCCTGGAAACCTGTACGAACTCAGGGAGCTGATCCAGGCAGGAATAGCGCATATCTGGACTGATTCAACGCACCTAGAGGTTGCCGCAGAACCTGAAATAATGCTTGGTGTGGAATGGAGCTTAATTGGGCTACAGTGGTTAGCAAACACCTGTAAAGTGTGCTGAGGCAGAATGAAATTGCAAATCAGAGAGGCATAGCACACTATAAATCCCCTGTATTCAGGGGTGTGAGAGTTCAGATTTTAATCTGATTTCAGATTTTTCATGCCTTCAAAAGAGTCATAATTTCAGCTTTTTTTTTTTTTTTTGTTATTTTCAGCCTGTTTTTGGCATTTTATCACTATTTTCAGTTTTTTTATCAGCTGACTCTCACAGCCCTGTGTATTTATTTTTCCTTATTTATACAAACAAATTGGTGTACATCTCATTACATGGCAATTATACAACTACTGTAACGAGGAAGCATGTGTGTGAATGAAAAAAATAACAATGTTAAAGCAACAAAACAAGTTAGTTCAAAAGAAAATAAGGGTGACTTGGAGTGTTTCCGGAAATGTTAACAGTAGTAAGTACCCATGTTGAACAAAGTACTGAGTAGATTTTCTTCTGCAACTTGGGTAGCAGTTAAATGAAATAAGCAATTGCTCAGCTTTATATAGTTCCTTATATAGTTCTTTCAAAGAACATAATAAAAAGTATGGTCACCTACTTAATTTTTGAGATATTAAGCAAAATTATGCACAAATTGACATTTCTTAACAATGACAAACACCCTTAAGCAGTGTGCGTTTTGAGCACTGCGCACAAACACAGGCTGACGGAAGTAACACGCATGCGTGAAAATAAGAATGACGCTCGTGTAAGATCTCGTTTAATTAAAGCGCAAGATACAGTACGCCAGAAAGTACGCTAAAAGCCAGGGATCAGACTTGTGTCCTAAATTGACTGATATCAACTCATATTATGTGTCCGACATCCCTTTTTGTGCTAAACAGCTTTCATGGTAATATTTTTCTTATTGCAGGGAATGGAAGAAATCTTAAAATGTTTCATCAAAGATGATACGCCAGAAATGAATAGACAGATCCATTTTATCATAAAGCAACTCAATTCAGGTAGGTCAGGGCAGGTCAATTAAGCTTCCATTCACTAACTTTATAATGACTTTAGGTACATAGGAGGGGATATCAAAAAGGTTTTAAAGATCAACAAGAAGAAATACAGCCAGGAACACAATTTATTATGTGACCCTTTAGTCATCTTTACATAGCCACTGTCCAAAGTAACACATTTCTCCCACTTAAAACCTACTGTCCACAGACTGATTTGGTAGAGGTCCTATTTTGGCCAACAAATCCATATTGTATTTTGCTAAAATTATTTTTTTCCCAACCACCAGACCTAAGAACAGGGAATAAATATATAAAGTAAAAAAAAAAAATTAAGGTCAACCATGCTTTATTACGTCATTATGATGTCATTTTTGACCAATTTCCATAAATGTTGGTATAAATGGAAAGAGGAGATTCAAACCCATACTATGGTAACAAAACATGTTAACTTTGAGCGTGTCACCATCGAATTTACATGTATGTAAACATTCAAATGCAGGGATGTACTTCCGCCTTGTAGCTTTGATTTCTCAAACCAGTGTATCTGGATAGCGGAGGCAGGTTGTTGACATC